>JAJPUD010012331.1:0-17136 GCA_023553655.1 Myrmecobius fasciatus
CTGTAGGCCTTTACAGCAAAAGTTATATTTTATATTCAGTTCTTCCTTCCTCAGCTTCTCATCAAAATTGGGTCCTGAAACAAAATCATGTTTTCATATCAAATGTCTCAAAGGTCAGGCTCCAGAGTTTCCCAAGTCTTCTAGCTTTTCCTTCCAAAGCCAATCTTAACCCTCTTTCAGCTGAACAGGCAAAGGTGTGCAAACCAATACACTTCCTATGTTTACTTTTTTTCCCTCCAAAGACATACTGAAGAAAACTTTTAACAATTTACTTTACATTGACTAAATGTTCAAAAGATACTGTAACTAAGGATGTATATATGAGGAGGGGTGAGGAAGGGGAAGAAGATACTGTACCATTTTTACATACCACAGAATTGACCAGTTATCAATGACAAGGTACAGAAATGCCTGTTAAAGTATGCTGAGACAGACATCTCAGGAAAAATAAGTATCATATACCTAGTGAGCAATCAATGAATAGCAAAAAACTATTATGGTTAATACCATAATAATCTTTGTTGTCTTAAAGTTAACCTAAAAATGTATAGACTATAAAATTATAAACCGGTTTATTTTTTAAAAATATTTTATTTAATGGTTACAACTGGTTTATGACATAAGAAAACCTGGGGAAGACCAAGGTCTGGGGAATAATAAGCTGTCATTCTGAAGTTCTCACATAGCAGAAATGAGAAAGTTTCTTCAATGAAAAGATAATAAAGATTTCTTGTATTTTTTCAGTTTTGACTCGATCACATTTTATTTTATGTATTTATCTACTGAGAAATGTATTTAATTTCACAAGAACTCTCATGTTTAGAGAACATAAGGAGACAAAATTCTCAGACACCTCGCTTTCTGCTTTATGAAGGCAGTAGTCAACATCTCGAGTATTTAATTCCTTTTTCAGGTTATGAAGTGGCACAGGAACAGCATTCAGTAGACTACTGTAGCTTATGAAACTGTCATATATTCTATGTCACCACTTGTATCTCAGTGGTGCAACAAAAGGAAAACTTGGCAGTAGATCTAGTCCTTTTTCAATTATCTAGTCTTTAAGGGAAGATTTTTGGGAAGCTGAAATTGGAAATTAAAAAAAAATAGTGAAGGGACACAACGGTTATTAATACTATTAATAATTCTATTAGTTATACCTTATGTATAGTCAACTATGCTGAAAAACAAAGACTAAAAGAAATTTTGAAAAGCTTTCTTCCTGGGGCAGCCAGGTGGCACAGTGGATAAAGCACCAGCCCTGAAGTCAGGAGGGCCTGAGTTCAAATCTGGCCTCAGACACTTAACACTTCCTAGCTCTGTGACCCTGGCAAGTCACTTAACCCCAATTGCCTCAGCAAAAAAAATAAATAAATAAAAATAAAAAGCTTGCTTTCTTCCTTCAATTAACATTACCTAGTTTTTCAAAGCTGTAAGGTCATTTGTGGTTCAATATTCCTCATTTTCCATCTAAATGACTGAATATCACTTAATATAAAGAATCCAGTTACAGATGCAGTTGGGGAAACAGAAATGCACCAAAAACAAAACAAAAAAGTCCCTAAATAAAGTTTAACTCCATTAATTGGGAAAATTACTTAACCTGTGCTGAGTAAACTTTTCCATCAGCATTAATTTACTATATTTCATGCCACTTTTAATTCTGGAAAATTATTCTTTCAACTTCCTAAATACAGTCCCTTATTTATTTTTACACTCCAGGTGATGAAAACTATCCATTGATAGTAGGCTGGCCACTAGGTGACCATGGCAACCATAAAAAAAAAAAAGTTCACTATGACCACTTCAGAACGGAGAGAGAAAGGGAGAGAGGGATTAGCTGACATCCATCATCACTGACCTTACCAGAAATGGAACCGTGAAACACAGAAGCTTAAAAGAGGCATGAAGGAGTCATCAGAAACTGCACAATCAAAAAGCCTCAAAGAACATCCAGTCCAATTCTCTCATTTTAAAGATGAGGAAGCAGAGGCTCAGGAAAATTCATTGAATTGCCCACTTGGCTGTAATCTCGAGACAATGAGGATTTGAAGTCAGGTGCTCTGACTCCACAGATGGTAATCTTTCCATTGTACAAAGTTGCTTTCTGAGTGGATTTCACTAAATGCCCATGGGCAACAAGAAAAATAATTTCAACCCTTGGCTATCATCTAACCTTGCCTTCAGCATAGGAACAAAAACCATCCAGATGAGGCAGTGGATGAAATAAGAGATTTCTGACATAGAAATGGACAAGATCCTTGAAACCAAGTCATGAGATACTTCAATTCAGAATGATTTCAGTGAGGGAGGCATGTAAGCTGGGTAAACACACCTACAATAGGGTTTATCAACAAGAAACAGAAATGAAAACTTAATGCTGTAAAATTAAAGTGACCAAACTTATCTCAAAGGGAAGCTACAAGAAGGCCCTTTGTACTGTACCACCACTGGTTATCAGAGCAGACTATCATACAATATTAGCCTTTCTGGATTTGTGAAGATGCTTTTGCTGAACATTTATTTTTTGTCTTCTTTACACTGTGAAATGTAGGTAACAAAAAAAAAAAAGATAACTACAAAAACATACTTTTAAAATATGGTTCAACCAGGAGAACATTATACACAGCAACAAGACTATACGATGATCAATTTTGATGGACATGGTTCTCTTCAACAATGATGTGATTCAAACCAGTTGTGCTGCGATGAAGATAGTCATATACATCCAGAGAGAGGCCTGTGGGAACTGAGAGTGAACCACAACACAGCATTTTAACGCTTTCTGTGAATATTTCCATGCATTCTGTTTTCCTTCTTAGGTTGTTTTTTTTTCTTCTTCTCTTTCTAGATCTGATGTTTCTTGTGCAGTAAGATAACTGTATAGATATGTATACATGTATTGTATTTGTCATATAATTTATCCTATCTAGCATGTATTAGATTACCTGTCATCTAGGGGTGGGGGGCGGGGGGAGGGAAAGGAAAAGCTTTGGAAAAAAAAAGTTTTTTTTTTGCAAAGGTCAATGTTGAAAAGTCACTCATATGTTTTGCAAATAAAAAGCTTTATTAAAAAAAAATATGGTTCAAAATTATGAAATTAAAATGGTTAAAGGTTTCCTGACTTTTACTCTTTTTTTCTTCTCTTACTGCCAAAGCTAACATTTCTAATACAATATTAAATAGTAATGGTGACAGTGGGCAGCCTTGTTTCACTCCTGATCTTATTGGGAATGGTTCTAGTTTGTCCCCATTACATATGATGCTTGCTGATGGTTTTAAGTAGATGCTACTGATCATTTCAAGGAAAAGCCCATTTATTCCTATACTCTCTACTGTTTTTAATAGGAATGGATGCTGGATTTTATCAAATGCTTTTTCTGCATCTATTGAGGTAATCATATGATTTTTGTTAGTTTGGTTATTAATATAATTGATTATGCTGATAGTTTTCCTAATATTGAACCAGCCCTATATTCCTGGTATAAATCCTACTTGGTCACAGTGTATTATCTTGGGGATGACTTTCTGTAATCTCATTGCTAATATTTAAAATTTTTGCATCAATATTCATTAGGAAAATTGGTCAATAGTTTTTTTTTCCTCTGTTTTCACCCTACCTGGTTTAGCTATCAGCAACACAATCGGTATCATTGAAGGAATTTGAATGTTTGGTAGAATTCACATGTAAATCCATCTGGCCCTGGAGATTTTTTCTTAGGGAATTGATTAATAGCTTGTTCTATTTCTTTTTCTAAAATGGGGCTATTCTGTTAACCTGGGCAGTCTATATTTTTGTAGATATTCCTCCATTTTAATTAGATTACCAAATTATTGGCATAAAGTTGGGCAAAGTAACTCCTAATTATTACTCCAATTTCCTCTTCATTGGAGGAGGTTTCCTGACTTTTACAACAGGCCCTTATGTCTTTGTGTTTGTACGTGTATAAAATGAATATTTTTTTAAAGAAAGAATTATGCAAGGCACTAGACATCACAAAAACTGAAAAAGAAAACAAGTGGTTGCTAACCCCAGAACCATGTGAGAGCCAGCAATGTATAATTCAATTACCTATGATTAGAGGAAAGGCCAAAATGAATACAAATGTAGTAATAATGATTAAATTTTTAATCAGTTTTTCAACTACATTATCCCCTTTTTAAAAAAAAAATTAACTGGACATTTATAGCTTTGCTGACATACTTTGTACTTATTTTATATTTACACTGACTTAATGTTTAAATCCATCGACTTAATAAGTAGAAGGGAATACAAGAAAAATAATTAGGGGGCTCATATGAAACCAACTTTCTCCA
Source organism: Myrmecobius fasciatus (assembly GCA_023553655.1). Lineage (NCBI taxonomy): Eukaryota > Metazoa > Chordata > Mammalia > Dasyuromorphia > Myrmecobiidae > Myrmecobius > Myrmecobius fasciatus. The sequence continues at coordinate 4,315 of JAJPUD010012331.1, forward strand.
TATCTTTTATTCACTCAATGCTTCTTCATAAGTGAATAAAAGATTAAATTTTCTGTTTAAGTTTCATAATTAAATTACATAGAAATTGAGGGTTTTTGTTAAGTTAAATTTATTTCCTGAATTTAAAACTTGGTCCTTTTGGTACCAAAAGAAGGCAATGCCATGCTTGTACAAATAATAGATGAAATTTATTTCTCTAAAGACTTTTGTTGTAATTACTAATATTTATCAAAGTGTAGTTTTATTATCATTTTTAAAAAATCAACTAAAGAATCACCATAAAGCAAAGTGTAATTTCAAAAAAGAAGGGAGGGGGCAAGTAAATAGTGCACTGTGACTCAACCCAGCCCTGAATCATAAGGACCTGAGTTCAAATCCAATCTCAGGCATTTATTAACTGTGTGACTTAACCACATATAGTCAGCTATACAACTAGAAGAAGGATTAGACTTGGCCCTGATGGCACCAGAGAGAACAGAACTAAGTACAATAAGTAGAAAGTACAGAGGGACAGATTTAGATTCAATGGTTGGGGTTTTTTTTCCCCTGAGGCAATAGGGTTTGAGAGACTTGCCCAGGGTCACACAGCTAGGAAGTGTTAAGTATCTGAGACCAGATTTGAACTCACATTTTCCTGGCTTCAAGACTGGTGCTCTATCCACTGTGCCACCTAGCTGCCCCTCAATGTTTAAAATAAAACAAAAGAAAAAACTTCCCAATGACTAAAACTGCATCAGAGAAACAGAAAGTATCTTGAGTTCTCCCTCATTAGAGGTTTTCAAGTGAAGGATGATGACATTTTGTTATAGATAGATACTTCATAGAGGAATTATAAACAAGCTACTGAAATGGAATGAAACCAGAAATGGATGAAAGTAGGTATTGAATCGGATTTCTCTGGAAAGTAAAACAATCAGTTTGAGAAGGGCAAAAACCTAAAATTAACAACAAACATTTGCTCTCCTAAGACAAAGAAGACAGTACAAAATTACACTGGTTTTTGAACACAAAATCATTTACAAAACATGAGGAAGATGGACAGCACAAGCAGCTAACTACCATCTCAACTCCCTACCACCATCACCAAAAAGAAACAAACAAAAAAACCCACCAAAAGGAAAGGAAGGGGAAATTAATCTTTAAAAACCTTGGCCTGAGACCCAGCCAGATGAGGGTATCTATCTACATTAAAAAATATAACTACAATAAACAGATAAGGACTAAATCCGCAAACATTTCTATAATAATCTATTCTCATCACAGATGAGAGTAGCACCATTCCATGCCCTTATCATCTCAGAGCTGGACCATTATAAAAGCTACTGGCGGGTCTGTTTTCCTCAAGTCTCTCCCCTTTATTTAGCCACTAAAGTGGTTGACCATTCCATGCTCCTCTACTCAACAAACAACAGACTTCCTATTGCCTCCAGGATCAATTTTTAAATTTAATTTAAAAAAAAAATTAAAAATTAAATTTAAAACCTCCTGTTTGGCATTAAGCTTTTTGTAACTTAACCTGCCCCTTCCTTTCTAGTCACCTCCCCAACACCTACTCTTTAATCCAATGGTCCTGGTCTCCTGGCAATTCCACAAATAAGAGACCCCATCTTGGCCCTGGGCATTTTCCTTGGCTGTATTCAGCAAGGCTTCCTGGCTTTCTTCAAGTCCCCACTAAAATCCCAGCCTTCCCCTTAATTCTAAGCTTCCCATTCTATCCTGCAGACAGCTTTTTTGTTACATATCTGTTTGCTTGTTGCCTCCTCTGTTAGATTGTGAGATCCTTGAGGGCCTCGGTTTGTATGCCCAGGGTCAGCCCAGAGCCTGGCACACAGGAAGCACTTAATTGTTGCTGTTGTTTTGGTCCATTCCCAGAGGTCCAACGAGGTCACAGACTAATGGCTTGACATGATGTCACCAGCCTCACTCTTTCAAAGCCATCAAACTCAGGATGCCCATGATCATCCTGCACCCCTGACCCAGCACTAAGCGTTCCACAGTGCCACCTTTATTGCCACAGGCACAAATTGCCCATCCCACCACATTCTTGATAAGTTACCATAATTTTCCCTTGTGTATTTCCCTCCTCCCAGAGAGCCCTCTCACATAGCAAATATGTTTTTGGGTATTTTTAAAGCATAATTGATCTGTACTTTGAAAAAGTCTTAAAATGTATGCAACGCATACCCCTCTAACTCATTGCCAGGTTGTGGGCCATCAGTTACCCTCAAGTTAAAGCACTGAATAAATATCTATTGACTAAGAAAAGGGGGCAAGAGATTCAAGGTTGAAATACAGCATACAGTGGAACAGGTTATGGCAACAGTTCATATTTATATAGCACTCTTTTAAGATTTATAGTTCAATGGTCGTACATTAATCTCAACTATGGGATCCTAGAAAAGGGAGAAAAAAAAATAGGGCAGAATAGGGCTGGAATTACAGGAAAGAACAGAAGGAAATTGGTCACAGTAAGGATGAAGAAATGGTTTAGATGTACAAAAGATAGTGAGAGAAGAAAAGATTAGGATCAGATAGGAGAAAAAATAATCATTGTAACAAATTTCTCTGAAAAGGATTTGGCACGCAAAATATAGAAATAACTAGCAGATATACGTGTTGTGTGAATATGTAATGTACATATAATATATATGTGCACATACATTTATGTCCCAAAACCCTTAACCAATAGTCAAAGGATATGAACAGTTCTTAGAGTTGTAAACTATTAGCAACCACTTAGAAGAAAGCTTCAAATGACTTGTACTAAGAAAAATGCAAGTCAAAACAACCCTGAAGTTTCCTGTTTCATCCTGCATTTAACAAAGATGACAAAATATGGGAATAATCTCCATTAGAAGGGTTGTGGGTGGGTGGGCACATTAGCTCATTTCTGGTGGAGCAATGCATGAGTATAACCGTTTTGGAAATAAATCTGGAATCAAGCAAATAAAGTGACTAAAAAAGTCCATACATGTTGATCAGAAATTCAATTGCTAGTTTTATAGCCCATTGATAAGAAGTCCCCATATATACGAAAATAATTACAGAAGTCCTTTTTATGACAGCAAAAACTTAAAAACCAAATAGATGCCCATAAAGTGGGGAATGACTAAACAAATTTTGATACATGAATGCAACTGAATATTAACTGTGCTGTAAGAAATGACAAATGTGATGAATACAGAGAAGCATGGAAAGAGCTCTATGAATTAAGTCAGAGTGAAGTAAGTAAAGCCAAGAAATATACAATGGCTACAACAAAATAAATGGAAAGAAACCTCACCCAAAAAAGTGAAAAATGAGCATTTCAAAATTATGGCTCAAAGAAAGGGACGTGAGAAGCCACCCCCACCTGACCTTTTACAGAGGTGGAAGTGCACAAAAGCCATGTGTTGCATACATTTTAAGACTTCTTCAAAGTACGGATCAGTTATGCTTTAAAAATACCCAAAAATCTATTTGCTATGTGAGATGGCTCTCTGGTGGGAGAGAAATGCATTAGGGAAAATTATGGTGACTTATAAAGACACCAATAATATATATATAAAAAAAATGCCAAAAAACTTTGATGATCTTTTCCATTTTTCTCCTATTAGCTCCTTCTATTTTACCTCAAATGCTTTCAGAATAATTTTGCTCAGTTGGATTTCTTGATAAGTGTTCTTTGAATTGGTTTTATTCTCCCATAATTTTCCCCACTTTGTGAAATGATACTCTTCATTATCATGTGTCTTGGTAAAATATTCTCAATAAGCTTATCTTCTTGTAGTACCATCTTTCTCTGCTTGGCAAGCAAATCAAGTGTATGCTTAACTAAGGTGTCTTTAAGATTCTTTCGGTATCTTTGTTATAGGTATTTATCTAGCTTACATTATCAATTCCTTGTTTAGTTTAGGATTATGTAGTTTTCACTGAATGCTATATGACATTTGATCTAATAAGGCAATGGCTTAAACAAATGCAGACCGACAATTCAGGGTTAACTTCCACATCAGTCTTTTTTTCATGTCAAATTATAATTAATTAATTTTTTTTTTTTAGTAAAGTAATTACTGGTTACTCCCCATGTTCAGTACCTCTAACATCTTCTTATAGAAAGCAATTATGTAAAGATGTAAAGCAGTTCAGTATCATCAACAGGATTTCAGCCTCTCATTTCTTTTCCCTGAGTTGTGCTACCTAATATATTTTAATATGCTACCTTTAAAAATGCTCAGTTATTGTGTTTTACTACTATACTTTAATATTCTATAGAACAAAGCCTGCACCACTCATTTCCCAAATCATCAAATCCAAATTACCCTATGGGCAAAATCCAGAGGTTAAAATATAATTTGTTTGGATTGTATATCTTATATGACTAACATCTTTTATTATACTCAAGAGATTGTTTCTTTTTTCTCAATTATTTTGGTTGAATTTAAGAGTAAGCTGCCACCAGGAGAATACTGATGGCCTTAGGGCTTGAATAACAAGAAACATTTTGATTCCAGAGTTCCAACAAAGACCTATTTTGTGATTTGCAATCTTGACTCACTTCTGGCAAAACTGGTCTCAATAAGGCAGTTGGAAGGTGAGGATGGGCAAAGGCAAAGCCAGGAAATGGGAAACACTGGGTTCCATTTAATTCTCCAGGAGGACATTAGAAGAGTAGCAGTTCCTAGCATACTCACACAATTTCAAATTAAAGCTATTTCATCCTTCAAATTCTTTCCCTTAGTCCCAAGGCATAATTCTGACTTGGTAGTCAAGCGTCACTTTAAGCAGCTCAAACAGAAGCAACTCCCACAGGAGACAAACAGGGAAGAAACGCCCAGACATACAAATCAATTGGTCCCTGAATAGGTTGCAGGATTTGGGGTAACTAAGAGTTATTTTCATTATGTAATCCAAAATAAAAACTGGTTTTCGACCCCAAGACAACAGCATTTAAAAAACAACAAGCACACAGTTAGACATGGGCCCCTTGTTCGTGACTGCAGGTGTTTTTGTAGAGGGTGAGACAGGAACTCTAAGCAGAGGGTTACCTGCTGGGCTCATTCAGCGGCACAGGGGGGCAGCTAAGCCGGACCTTAGAGAGAAGAGGCTGTGGTCAGTAGCAAAGGTGCTGTGGGTCACCAGGAGCTGCAGGAGCATAAGCTCAGCTCTGAGCACCCCAGCTGTCCATTCTGGCCTTGAAGAACAGTTACCGAGGTGCCAGGAGGAGGCATCAGAGTAGGATTTGACAAAAAGCCCAGTAAGGACATCAACACAACAGTCTCCTCCATGTAGGTGCATATATTTACACAACTGAGAGTTTAAGAGCATTTTCCTGCAATAAGCGGCTTCTCTCTGATTCCTGAGGCACCTCGAAGCTCTTCCCCACCACAGACGGTGACGCTTTCTTGATCTTCCCTTCAAGGTTCAGCTCAGTTTTCTCTTATCACTCCCAGATGCAAGTGTTCCTCCTGCCTTTCCTTTTCTTAGAGTGCTCTCTCTGGAGCTCACCTCTGTCCCATCATTCTACCTCAGGTTACACTTACCTGCACATATGGTACAATCTCTTGCACCTTCAGTAGATTTGAGCATCCTCAGGGCAGACAACCAATTGCTTTTCACCTTTGAGCTTAGTGCCATGCTTTATATACAGGAGGTACTGAGCAATCATCCAATGATTCTCTAATTTTTAAATGTAAAATGGCTTTTTCCCCAATTAGATTTTATGCAAGGTAGGTACCTTATCTCACATAATGCTCATAAAATAGCGGATACACCAGTATTTATGGCCTACCAATATATTTAATCACATGTATCTGCAACCCTAAAAGACCAAAGAGGGGTATCTCATGTCACCCATTACCCAAGTTCAAATCCAGCTTTGGACACTTACTAGCCAGGTGACCCTAAGCAAATCACTTAACTTCTGCTTGCCTCAGTTTCCTCCGCTATAAAATGGACATCACAAGATTGTTGTGATGATCAAATGAAATTATGATTGTGAAGCACTTTGAAAACCTTAAAGCATTATATAAATAATAGCTAAAGTTATTATTAATCTGTTATCCCAGAGTAATGCTCAATTCTGAGATGCCGGTGCTCTGTGGAACAGACCTTTTACTAAACACATGAACTAAGGAAGAGAAAACACTTTCAGAACAGACGTACTTCATGTCACAACTACCTTTTCTTATACAGTCAAGCACCTGTGAGTTTGAATAAACACGGTCTGAATGCAGCAGATAAAAAGTCAGCAGGAGAGCCAGCCTTTGGTGTGATGCACCGGAGCTCTCGAATGCTCAAGGTTAAGGCCCTACCACTGGTTTCTCCACACAGGGCTCCGGTGTATCAGTATCGACAATTCTATTGCTTGTTTTGACTTCCCAGCTGAGTCAGCTACGACCACACGGTTAACTCTTGTGGCAGCAGCCAAGTTCTATTGTGTTTTGTAACTAAAAAAGGGAAAATTTTGCTATAAAAAGATTATATCTCCTTATACTCCCCCTCCAGAAAAAAACAAAACCACCAAAAAGCCAGGTTATATTTGAAATTCCAAGAGGCTTTTCAACTGCCATCACTCCTAAATGTAGAGTCGTTAAAAATTAATGTATCCCACTCAGCAAGAAGTCTTTATGCACAGCACAAAAATACATGTGTAATCCTGTGGGAGTTGGGGCTTTCAGGAGCATAAGAGCCACAGCATTCCAACAGGGAAAGCCGCCACTCAGTGAGTGCTCCCCAAGGCAGCTAAGAGGCGGCCTGCTCTTCTTTCCAGCAACCTCTGTGCTGACATTTCTAACAAATTTATATAAGATCAAGGGGACTAGGGGTATAAAGACAATCAGTGTTAATTCTTTATCCAAGTGCTTCCCAGAAATATTAAAAAGATACCCTTTCAAAAAGAAAGGCAGGATTTCCATGATATTGACTAACCTGATACAATAAAAGTTTCAAAGTAGGACATTACTTCCTCCCAAAGAATAGCCATAATTTGGACACAAGACACATTTCCAAAAACAAAACAAAACCACAAACTTTTTTCAAACATTATAAACTGGGACTTTACTGCAACTCTCTGAAGAACCTAATTAATCCAAAAACCACAACTATTTTTTGAATGTCTATTATATTCAAAGCAGTTGAATCCTTCTACAGTCATTATAGTCAACAGCAAGATTTCTAAGCTTGTATCTAAAATTAAGAGCCTTTGGGTCTATAATGATGATGACTAAAACCTGGGTCTCCAAATATTTATTTAAAAGAAATCACCTATCCTGGAGATTGTTCACCTATTTCACTAACTTATCAAGGACATTCTTATTCTGCAAAACAGAGGAGGAAAAAAGATATTAGATTTGAGAGAGATAAGCATGAGACACTTTCCCATCACTTCAGCAAGATTTGTTGGATAATCATCTATTGAGCATCTATTGTGTACCAGGCTGGACAAAATAAAACAGTTCCTGCCTTTAAAGAGCTTAAATTATACAAAATAGATATAATGATGGTGGGAGGGAAGGAACAGGAAGAGAGAGATGGGAGATGGAAGGTCATGAGGGAGAAACAGGGAGGACAGTTTGGCAGACTAGGGAGGAAGAAATGTCCTAGTGAGCATGGAAAGACAGACTAAGGCGAGTCTGAGAAGGTCTTACTATCAGATCTGGGATTGTCAGAAGTGGGGATATGGCCAACATTTAAGAGGCAACTGAGATAATCCAGGTGGGAAGTGATTAAGGGACTGAACTAAAGTAAGATGGGCAAGTGGCTGGAGAGAAAGTGACAGAGATGAGACACCCTGAGAAGGGACTGCATGGATAATATGTGAAAAGAGATTGAGAAGTCCAGGAAAATGCCAAAATTATAAAACTGGGAAACTAGGAGAACGGTGATGGCTTCAATAGAAAATGCAGAAGGGGAATGGGTGTTAGCGGGAAAATAATAAATTCCATTTTGGACATGCTGAGTTCTGAGGTCCCTGGGACATCCTCTTTGATAAATTGGCAGCTAATGGAATTAAAGCTCAAGGAAGGGCTGGGCAAAACGATTAGGAAGTCATTTGCATAAACAGGATAATAAGACCAATGGGAACAAATGAGGTTGCCAAGAGGGGGAAAAAAAAAAAAAAGAAAGCTTAGGGAGCCAAGGACTGAACCTTGAGGAACACCTACGATGAGGGGGCACAAACTGGCTGATGATGTCAACCAGAAAGGAGATGGATTAAGTGATGCTTGGAGAGGCAGGAAGGTAATCAAGAGAAAGTAGTGTCACAGAAGCCCAGAAAATAAGAACATCCACACAATATCAAATTCAGTAGATAACACAAGGAGGAGGAGGAAAAGAAAGAAAGGAGAGAAAAAGAAATGGGGAAGGGGAGAGGGGAAGAGAGTAGACAGAGATAGACACACAAAGAGACAGAGACAGAGAGAGAAAAAGAAAGAGAGAGGGAGGGAGATTGAAAGAGAGAGAGAGAGGAGAGAGAGAGAAAGAGAGAGAGAGGGAAGGGGAGAGAGGGAAAGAGAGAGGAAAAAAAAATTTCAGATTTACCAAATGAGAGATCACTGCTAACCTGAGGGGGAGGGGGGCTCAGAAAACACCCTTCTCTCCTTCCCCCCTTGCCCACAGCCATGCTGTTGCCTGTCTCAGGCCTTCTCCTCTGCACTGGCACTGCCCCAGACCCACTGCTGATCCTCATCCCCTCCCACCCGGACTGCTGCAATAGCCTGCTGGTGGGCCAGCCTGCCTCACGGCTCTCCCCCCCTCCAACCAATCCACTGAAGAGGTTCTCCTAAAGCCTGGGACCAGCCAGGCCACCTCTCTACTCCATAAACTCCAGAGCTTCCTAGGGCCTTCAGGAGCAAACACAAATGCTTCAGCACTCAAAGCCCTTCATATCCCTGCTCCCATTCCAGGCCTCTTTTGTCTCCTTCCCACCTTTGTACTCTTCCCTCCTTGCTTGAGCCCATCAGCTCTGGGCATTTTCTCTGGCTGGCTGTCCCCCAAGCATGTCCCCCTAGGTTCTCCCTCTTCGCCCCTGACTAGGACCTTTCCTCTTACAGGAAGCCTTTTCCAATCCCTCTTAATCCCCCTTATTTTATATCCCATTTGTCCTGTATATACTTGTTTATAAGCAGTCCTCCTCACTGGATGGGAAGTTCCCCTTGGTGCCCATAGCACAATCCCTGGCACACACTGCTGCTGCTCAGCCAGGTCGACTCTTCATGACTCCATCTTGGCAAAGAAACAGTGAGAAAATGGACTACTCCCTTCCCAGTTAGCAAAAATGGGGAGAATATGCATTCTATAGTCCTGCTTTGGTTTTGATTTTTTTTTTAAGAACTCCTTATTTTCTGTCTTAATTTTTTTTTTTTAATTCTGTTACAAGGGAGGAATCTTCTGTAAATATAACAGAGAGGGATATATGACATCTATACTATATAATATAGTGGGTGTATGTGTTTGTGTATGTATGTATATATATATATAATATATATATACCCACACATATATATTTATACATATACATGAAAGAAATATAATAACAAAAGATATAATATCTTCTCTTTTTAAAGAGATGATAGTAACTGATGTCATCTCAATCACATTGCTCCTCTCCCCCCAGTTTTGGGTTCCAGATAAAATTGATAACCAAGTTTGCTATATGCAAGGCTGTAAGAGACATTTTGTCATTAATTTTGCTTAAAAATCAAATGTCCCAAAACAACATCAACAACAACTGACCTGCCACTACTCTCCGTTGGGTACTAGGGATACAGCTGGGCAGATAAGGAGAAAACAACCCATTCAGTAACCGAGCTTGCTGAAAAAACATCATCAAGAAGCTAAGTGCTCAGAAGCCGTTCTAGCTGGTTAACAGTCAAAAATCGAGCAGCTGATACTTGTGGGGCATTTTCTAAAAGGCTGTGACAGGAGATCTAACAGGCACAGAGAGGGACAACTGCAGCCCTAGGGACAAGGAGGAAAGAGAAGGAGGCCTATGAACTTAGAGCCAAGGCTGACTTCTGGCCAGAGAGGCAGATGTTTGCTGACTAGGGTACTTTAGGGGCTCTCAGGATCTCCTTGCTGTGACAGTTAATTTAAAACTGGTCAAAGCTCTGGATAAAATAATCACAGTAGATATCAATGTGATTCTGTTGTTTTACACAAACAACAGAATTTAAAAAAAAAACCCAAAACTTCTGCTTCTATCTGAGAAAAAAGGAGGTCTAAGTGAACTGCAACTCATTAAGTTGATGACATGACAGGGCTTGACACATGGAGGCCTCTCTGGAAAATCCTGGCTGAGATGCGTGTTTCAGGAAGGGCTCTGGCCGTGCTGACCACATTTCCAGATCAACTCCTGCTCCAGACTGCAGACTCTGAGATGAAGCCCGGGGCACTTGAGTTCAAATCCAGTTCTGGACGGCTCTGGGCAAGTCACTTGACCCATGTGCCTCAGTTTCCTCAGGGTCATAAAAGCACTGACTTCAAGAGTTCATAAAAATCCCACGAGATGACATTTGTAAAGCACTAATCAGAGTGCCCAGCACATAGTAGGTGCTCTCTAAATGCTTATCCCATTCCCCCACATCCCCAGTGGGAGGCAGAAAGCTGCCCACGGACCAGCAGCCTCCGACTACCCTCACTCTCATCCACACACACACAAAACTGTTCCACCAAAGGTCTAGGTGATCCACAAGCTGAAAGACAGGTTCCAGAGAGCACAAGGTAACTGTAAGTCAGTGAATAGAACAGTCTGCTAGAACACAGTCTCCAGAAGGCTGGCAGCTGGGTGGCCCAGTGGATAGAAAGCTGGGCCTGGGCTCAGACCTTCAAAACTGCCTCCAGAACGTCCTACTGGGATCCTGAGTAAGACACTTACCCTCTGTTTGCTCATCTATACAATGGGGGCAATGATGGCACTTGCTCCCAGGAAGCACTTGCACAGTACCTGGCACAAAGTAAGCACTATGTAAACATGAGCTGTTATTTTTACTAGCAACATTATTAATATGTCCATGCTAGAATTTGGGCCCTGGATGAAAGTGGAGAGTCCATGATGAACAAGAATCTGACGCAATGGCAGGGGTCATTCAGTATCATCCTTGGGAACATTTTCAGACTGGATGAGAAGGGGAAGTTATTCTAGGCAGAGATCCTGGTTAGGAGTTACTGAAATAGTACCAGCATGAGATGGGAGAGCTGCTCTGAATATAGAACAGGCTAAAAATTGGTGATTAACTGGAAAAGGGGGGAGAGGGAGGAGCCAAAGAGGGAAATTGGAGAATCAGGAGGCAGTGAGAGAAAGGTGGTGACTAATTCAGTTTCAGAAAGGTTAAATTTGGGATGATGGAACACACTGATTTGTCTGACCTAACAAAATGTCCACGGGCTCAAGCAGGCTGATGGGACAAGGGAGAGCTGTTCCAGGTATGGCAGGACCAAAACCTTAACTTTGCTAGACTCGGTCTTTTAGATCAAAGTCTTGTCTGGTGGTAACTGGCTTTTCCCAAAGAAACCATGCATGTGTACAGATTAGAGTGTCTCCCTTCTGTTTTAAGTCTGCTTCCTGTTTGGCCTATGCACAATCCCAGATTCACCTCCCATTCTCTGCTATTCCCTTTGTGTCAAGGAAAAGAGGAGGAAAGTTATTTCAGCTCTTAGACTCTCCTTAGACTCTCAAGATTTGATGTTGTAAAGACTAACAGAGCATGTGGCCAGTTGCAGGTGGCCCTGTTTTGACAGAGTTTTTCAGCTTGCAGATCACCTAGACTTTCTTCCTGAAATGTTATGGGGATATATACACATAAAAATACATGTTTCTATACAGCTATGTACACAACTCAGGAAAGCTTTGTAGATAACTACCACTTAAAAAAAAAAAGCTAAGAGAAAAGTGAAAAATGAAAAAGACCAGTACTGAATGGCCGTTGTTCGCCTTTATCCATTATGATAGCATCAATTAAAATGCCTCTCCACTACCAAAATGAGCCATGAGTGTGCAGTAACCAAGAACAGAAGGGAGCAGAATCACCAAATGGCTCTCTGGCTGCCAAAAGGACCGTAGGAGGGACAACCCTCCCACCCAAGGACAGTCTGTCCACTTTGGGTTAGTAGAACCACAAATGGAAAAGTTGGACAACTCTGAGCCAAAACCCCTCTATAGGCTTCATGGTATCATCAATAAAAAAAGAAAGGCTCTCTCCTGACCCAGCCTTAATCTTCAGAGATAGGAAGTCGCCACCACTGAAATTCTAATCATCCAATTAAAAGGGCTTTCCTGAAGACTTCATATTGGCTTCTACAAGAATCTGCTGCTTTGGCTGGAGCCAACAGAGGGTCAGTCTTAGAGTCAGAAAGACCTGAGTTCAAGTCCTTGCTTGGACCCATACTAGCATGTTACTCATTCTCTCAGTAACACAGGAACCCATAAGATTATCTCTTCAAAAATAACCAAGAGGATGACTCCCCAAAAAGGAAACAATCAATGTTGGTGGGGCTGTGGGAAAACAACCATCAGTGGGGATGGGTGGGAAGGTGTGCAAATGTGTCCAAGAATTAAGCAAGAATAGTGACTATGCTTTTCATGCTCTAAGACTCAGAGATCCCACAATGGGGGATTTACATAGCCCAAGAAAGAGGGAAAAAAATCAAAGGGCCAATAAAAAACAAAGTATTCAGAGTTATTCTTTGTAGTAGCAAAGAACTGTAAAAAAAAATGAATGTCCAGCAACAAGGAATGGATAAACTGTTACTGCACAGAAAGAAATAGAAAAGATGAGGAATTCAAAGAAGCCTGATATACATACACACACACACACACACACACACACACACACACACACACAC
>JAJPUD010012331.1:17146-43314 GCA_023553655.1 Myrmecobius fasciatus
CACACACACACACACACACACACACACACACACACACACACACACACTTGAATAAAGTAAACTTTTTTAAAACTCTTAGTAAAGAAAACCCAAAGTGACTAACATACCTTCAAGGTCCTATGGAACAGAGACCACTTGGTGGAACCATACAGAGAGGGCTAAACTTGGAATCAGGAAGCCTGGAGCTTGAGCCCTGCCTCAGAAAGTTACTAGCTAAATTAATAAATAAAACAAAAAGTTGGTTTTATGAAAAAACCAACAAAATCGATAAACCTTTAGTTATTTTGATTATAAAAAGGAAAGAAGATCAAATTGTTAGTCTCAAAAATGAAAAGGGAGAACTTTCCACCAATGAAGAGGAAATTAGAGCAATAATTAGGAGATAACTTGCCCAACTTTATGCCAATAAATTTGATAACCTAAGTGAAATGGAGGAATATCCACAAAAATATAGATTGCCCAGATTAACAGAAGAGGAAATAAGTTACTTAAATAGTCCCATTTTAGGAAAAGAAATAAGATAAGTTATTAATCAACTCCCTAAGAAAAAATCCCCAGGACCAGATGGATTTACATGTGAATTCTACCAAACATTTAAAGAACAATTAGCTCCAATACTATATCAACTATTTGAAAAAATAGGAAATGAAGGACTCCTACCACAACACAGACATGGTCCTGATACCTAAACCAGGCAGGGTGAAAACAGAGAAAGAGAATTATAGACCAAATTCCCAGCTGCTCGCTGCGCGGGCCTCAGTTCCCTGTCTGCAGGGTCGGGGGGTTGGAGTGGCCGGCCCTGGGGGCCCGGCCAGCCGCAGACTTTCTATCCCATGGAGGACAGCAGGACGCACACTGCCAGACTGGGCTGCTGTACTGGATGCAAGTCCCTGTTCTGTTATCCTTCCACGGGCAGGCCTGGCTGCACTCAGGCGAAGGCCTGACAGCTCCAGCTTCCTCAACCACGATAATAGAGGCCGCTCACCTGATGGCCTTGCAGACTGCAGGAATAAAGCGAGGATGAAGAGCCATTCTCCAAGGGCTAAGTGTCCAGCGGACAGGAAGAGCACCGGGGGTTCTAGGAAGGAGGCCTGGAAATGCCCACCCGATAATGATAATGACTAAGGGGACAGAACACAGCCCAGCCCTGGGGGGGGGGGGGGGGGGGGGGGAAGGTTCCCCCTGCAGCTACAGGGGAATGTGACAGGTGCCCTGGAGCAGGGGACGGCTCAAAGGGCTGAGGTTCATGAATGTGCACCCAGGGAAACATGACCAGAGCCCCCGACGGGGCCTGAGGCAGCCGTCAGCCCACGGTCAAACATCCCAAGCCCAGGGACACAGAGAAAGCAAGCAGAACTAGGAAAACCAAGATGGCCTGCAGGGCTCCATGCCAGGGCTGCCCTCCCAGTGCCCCTCCCTCAGCTCTGTGGGGCCAGGACCACTGCTGCCCCACTTCCTGCCCGGTTCCACTCTCAGATGGTTGCTTCTCCTTCTTCCTAAAAACAGACACTGTGTGACCTTGGGCAAGTCACTTAACCCCAATTGCCTCAGCAAAAAAAAAAAAAAAAAGGACAAACTCCATGCCCTTCAATACAGGGAAGAGGCTTCTGGGTAGAAGGAGGAGGAAAGAGACATTTACAAACAAAGGTGAGGAAAAAACAGGAGATGGCACAAACATGTAATTTAAATTTAAGAGCTGAGAAATGACCAACAAAACGGATCCAGCTGAAAAAGGAAACGGGCCCAAGTTCGAGGTGAACATCGGCGCTTCCCACGAGACAAGGCCCTCCGTGCTCCTGGAAGAGGCGCCGAGAAGCCCTTTGGTCTCGGTCTGCTCCAGCTCACCTTCTCCTTTATGAGCATGCAAGGTGGGGTACGGGGCGAGGGAGGAAAAAAGCGCTAGCCACGGAGGAAACGTGAAGCACCATTCGGCCTGGCTCTGGTCCCGGCGGCCCAGGCCACAACGCACCCGCCGGCTGCCCACCGACTTCTGCTCCGACAGCCCGAACCCTCTCCCTCGTCACTGTGCACCATCAGCCCACCTGCGTGTTCAGCCAATAAAAGCTGTGCCATGCTCATCACAGGAAGCCCTAATAACGAGCTGTTACCACCTAAGGTGAAGATCACATTTTATATAAACGGCCGACACCAAACATTAATTCCCTTGTTCTCCATTCTTCCTCAGCTCGAGATCCGACGAGGGCTTCAGAGACTCCAGCGCTCCCTGAGATAAGGGCCGTTACCATGACCCTCGCCGGGGTGGGAGCTACAACGGAAGGGGGGAGCAGGCCTGGAGCCAGTGGGCTCTGAGCCCCAATGTGCCGCAGGACCCCCGGCAAGGAGCTGCCCATCTCCTCAGAGCCCCACCAGACAGGCCTGCTGGGCGGCCCTGTGAATGGCCTGGCACATGGCGGGCACTGCTGAGAGCCCCTGGCTCAGCAAGCGTGCTGAGCTCTGTCTGGACAGGGGCCTCTCTTAGGGAACCCGACAAGAGGCATCTTATCCTCGACGAAATGTTAGCAGGGATCTCAGAGGCCGGCTGGCCGTCCTCCCCCTCCACGACAGCGACGCTGGCCCACCTGAGAGCACTTCTGAATTAGAGCGTTTTCTACGCATTACAGACGCCAATCCTCACAACCACCCTGTGCAATCTCCATCTGACAGGGGAGAAGACAGATTCAGCGACTGGCTCAGGACCAGAGCACTAGTAAATGCCTCTGAGTCAATGCCCTTCCCGCTGTGCCACCCTGCTGCCCACAAGAGGTCCCTGAGCCTGGCTTGAAGGCTTTTTGTGAGGGGGAACCACTTGGTGCTCCCCAATAGTGAGGAAGTGCTCTAGCCAAGCCCCTGTTTGCCCACTTGCACCTTGCCCCTGCATGCCTTCTCTCCAGGATTCTCAGGCCCAGGGGACTGCCAACCTGCCCCACGGCGGGCGCTCCCACACCTGCTCATTACCCCCCACGCCAATGACATCAAGAAAACAGGCTGGCCAAGAAAAATCCAGAGGCCCAGGATGTCACCTGTTTTGCAGAATGGGCTTTTGAGAAGTCTGAGGAAGCCGAGTATCTGCCCAAAGGACCAGACGGGCCCAGAGCACGAGTGAGTGCCCTGTGGAGACAGACTAGGATTACTAAGGACACAGGGAGAGGAGAGGAGACAAAAAAGGAAGGGGAGGAGCTGGGTCTGTCACCAGCCACGGCACGTCTGCTCCGCTTGCTCCAGGCAGCTACGAGCGCGGCTTTCACTGGGAGGGCACCATGACAGCGCACAGGCCCATCCCCTGCATTTGAGGATGGCAAGAACCTCGGCCTCTGAACGAGCGGCCAGGCCAGGGACTGACCATCACCTTGTCCCTTGCCTTCCCATTTTGGGGACTTCTCTACACAAAACACAACCCGTCATGCACGTAGGAAATGCTCCCTCCAGATCCTGAAAAGAGCTTTCAGGAGTCTCTGCTTCTGGGATTCGTTCCCCCAATCAATGCTCCTGGTTCATGGCTGGCCTGAGCCAGCAGCAGGAGGAGCAGAAGTAGCATGTTTGAGAGCCACTAGCAACAGCAACATGACGGATCAAAGCCAAGGAGGAACTACAAGGTTTTCTCTTCCGCCCTTTATCTGGGGCCTGAGACTGAGAGCTCAATTTAAAATGGTCACAAAGACTTGATTTCAGCATCAAAAGCCACACACGATGCTGCGTCCAGTTTCTTTAATGGACAATTTGTCAATAGGAGGTTATGTTTTTGGCTAATACACCCTGAACTCAACACAAGCTAAATTAAAATGATAATTGTACCCCCAAAGCACCCCAAGTTGTACACTTGTTAGCAAAGCACAAGGGGGGGCTTTCTGCAGCTGAAAGCACCTAATGGCTCCTACCTACACCTCCATCCCTCAAATGTGGCCAAGTGTTAATGCATCAATTTCTCACTTGCTCAACAATTAAACGTCTCTAGGAAATGGCAGGGACTGTGACTTCAGACAATGACTCAACACTGTGTCACTACAACATAAAACAACCCTTCACTCGTCACCATTGGGATGAATACATTTTTGATAAGGAACAGCTGGTTTTCTGTGTCTAGCCTGAAAAATGGGGCCAAGAAGTTGCCAGAGCTGTTCTCTGAAAACAAAAAAAGGAAAAAACGACTGTAAAGTAACTGAACATGATGACACACTAGGAAAAGTTCCAGTCAGTAATAACGTGGTCCAGAAATGAGCCGAAGACACCCTTCCTGTGTCCTCTGATGCCCTCCTATGCACCATGATGATGATGGGGCTCCAAAGCGGGCTCTGGAGTCAATAGACGGGCTCCACTGTGGGTTCTGCTCCTTCCTCAAGGGAACCCTCAGTGGAAAGTGACTTCACTTCACCTGTAAAGGGGTGGGGGGTGGGGAGCAGATTGAGGACCCCCTCCATAATAATCGCATACATTTAGATGGCAGCTTTAAGACTTCCACATGTCATCATCTCAAATAAGGTGATGGCATCTTAAAAACACCAAGCCCTGGGAAACTATGACTTTGTCTGGCAGAGGGGAGGAGAGAATGATAGAGCATAAAAGTATAATGAAATGATGGGTGATGATCTTAAGTGTTTAGGGATTAACTTTCCCAAAATGGGGGAAAAATAAAAGAGTTCAAGTTTCACTGTACAGAGTCATTATTCACAGATGAAAAGAATTAACTGCATCTACAAAGTGATCCACCAGATGACTGGCACATCCTGCTCACTTTTCAAACAAGCCCATCCCATAGGGAGGAAAATGGAAGGGAGAGAACTCAGCCACAAGATAACCACTGCAACCAATTATTCTTTTAGAGACAAATGACATTAATGCTGTTATCCATCGCTTCTCTAGCAAATTAACGGAGGTGAGTGAAGTCATTTTCACCTTGCCTGAGCATGCTAACCTCTGAATGTTATTAATCTCATACCTCCAGGTCTCAGAGCAATTAGAGTAAGCCAACCCCACAGCTTCTGAGCGCTGCTTAAGAGAGCAGACATTAAACAATTCCCTTTCAGCCTCCAGTGGTCTTTGAGAGTGATGGTGGATACCTGGATTCGAATGGACCATTAAAAGAAAGATGTTACTAAATCCATAACCAGACAAGACACCATTTCCTGCTCATTTCACCACTCCAAAGTAAGCTTCCTGTTCACTGTTCTGAAAAGCGCCGATGGTAAAATACTCTTCTGATATATAGTCTTATAGATCAAAAAATGTCTTAGTGCAGTTTAATGCTGGGCTCAAAAATGTCTTCAGTCTTTTGGGATTCCCTATTATTTCAAACCTCAAGATTATCTCTGGACTTAATGATGGTGCAAGTAGCACTGCTCCTTAATTCCCGATTTCAAATCTGGTCCATTCCGCCATCTTGGTCCTTTGGCTTGCAGCAGGCTCACATGGGCCCCCCCAGGGACAGCCTCTGACAACCGTCCAGAAGAGAATCACATTACAGATACACATACAAACTCAAAGTCTGGTAAAAGACAGAGAGGCCTGGCGTTGCCCATCTCGAGCACTCTGAGACTGCCTGGCTCATCTAATAAGAGTGTAAAGGCTTCTCCCAGTCCTGCCCTTGCCTTTTCCCCCAGCTCTCTGTGAACCAAAGGCTGAAGGCTTCTGGTCGTTACACCACAACCCTGCAGGGAATTGCTCCATTACAAGCCATCTCAGAACCCAGAATTCGCCTTTAAAGAAAAGACAGATGGCCCAATGGGAAAAAGTGCACTGAAATATGATGGATGTGGACGTTGAGAGAATCGCCAAAGCCGTGTGCTAATGAGGGAGATAACAAGGCGCAGTTAAACAAAGCCAGGCGGCAGAAGCCTCTCATGGAGGCGACATGTTTGCAGACAAAGGCTCTCCACATCCATCCCATGAAAAATTAAGTGCATCCCTTTGTTTTTTAGTTAAGATGGAGGTTCCTAGATCTGGCATTTCTGAGAGGCAAACCAACCACTGAGAAGAAATGAAAACAGCAGCAAAGACTCAGGCACAGGGCCAAGCATCTTACTTGATTTGCTCCCAAGTCCTGGTGGCCAAATGCAGAACCCAGAGATCTTTATAATGGTAGAACTGTTCTCCATCAGGAGAAGCAAATTCTCCTCCAAAGACCCACAGCTGTCCGCCTGCCTGAGGGACCACCACCGCCTGCCGAGAGAAGACAAAGAGAGGGTTGGGGTTACCCATTCCTGCTGTTCTGTACGACAGAGTAAGGAAAGACCCCTCCCCATCTGACTCCCACCCCGACCCCGTGCATGGGGAAGATGGCCACTGTATTCATCACTCCTTCCTAAGAGACCTACGGGGAGTGCAACAGGCACAAGCCCACAGGCCCCATGCTTGCGCACCTGTCCTGGCAGCTCGGGCAAAACTCTCCCCTCGGATTCCTTGGCACTGACTGCTCTGGGACCCAGCAGGACCGGGCTCGAGGGCTGAGGCAGTGGGGCTTGTGGAGTGAGCAGACTCCTTCCCCGTGGCTCTTGTGGGGGGAGGAGGGCACCCTGCAGATGGCAGAGCTCCGTGCAGTGTGAGCTGGGTGCAAATTCCCATGTCTGGGGCTAAAGGTGCCTTCCACATACAGAGACATTCAATGGAGAGCTTGTTCATGGAGAGCAGCCCTTGCCAGAGTCTCTGGGCAGCGAGGGTGTTGTCTCATTGACACAGCTGATAGCCACTCTGTGGCTCAGGAGACGCATTTCAGGAACTTTCATTTTCCTACTGTCAGCCCGATGACGACTTTCTGTCTTACACATTTTTAAAGGATCAGAACTAGATGAAATATCAGAAATCTCCAGCTCTTCACCTGGAATTCACGGCCTGAAGGCCCACGGGCCGACGTCAAGGGGCCTGAAAGCTGAAAAATCTGCATCTTCATCTCAGGAGAAGGGGACTCCCACACAAACGGCTGCAACTTCCCCAGACAGCTGCAGACAAGACCCTGCTCTGCCAAGGCAACCGCAAGCGCAGATGTTCGCTCATCTTGCTCAGCAGCCAAAGAGAAGCCCCAGAGCACGGGGCAAAAACAATTACCCGCAGGTAAAGCTAAGTGAAAGCAGAGGGTGTCACCAAGCCGGGAACACCTCAGCTCTCTAGGTGATGGAGGTGGGCGGCAAAGGCTCGGTGGAAGAGAAAGTCCTGAGGAAGGAGCCCCCCAACTCTCCCAGGAATAAGGCTGAGTACCGCCGCCTCACTCCCTCACGTATCCTAAGATGTCACCAAGTACTGCACATGTCCCAGGAGCTGACCCGCGACCTGGGGACCAGCACAAGCCCTAACTGACCCAAGGGCAGCGCCAGGAAGCGGGCAGCGATGTGGTCCTTCCCACAAAAAGACTTCACCAGGCCAGAGCACTCAGTATCCCGTAACTCCATACAACAGGCAGGGGGGAGGCAGCCGGCTGCAGCGACCTGTCCATCTGCTCAGGTGTAGCTGTTGCTGCGCCACCTGCTGGACAGTCTGGGAGCCTGAGCAGTGAGGGGTACAGGCCTGCAGGGCCCCCCACGGCAGGAGAGCTTCGAGTCTGCCTCTACCATGGCACAAGCAAAAGGGGGCAGGAGGACTCAGAGAACTTGGGGAGGAGGAAGAGGACTGGGGAAGGACCTGAGGCAGGATGAGAGGAGACAGCAAGAGCTTAAATGGGACCCTGACCCCTTCCTTCAGGCCTGTGGCCCCTCTGCCAAGGGAGGGGAAGCATTTATCAGCACCTCCAGATGACCCTGCTCTCATGTGGCCCTGACAACCTTGGGAGGCTCCTGTTCTGATCACCTCCATTTTACAGGTGAAAGGACAGAGGCAGACCTGCCAGCCTGCGCCTGGGGCTGGATTCCACCTCAGAGCTTCCGGCCCTGCCTCCCTGCAGGACCCCACCCAGCCCAGATGCTCAGCACACCCTCCCCTCCTTGCTGGGGGTCAGTGTGTCTCCAAACACTTCCCAAGGGGAACCATGTGACCGAGCAGAGGGAATCCCTCTGGACCCCAGCTTCTTCATCCATTAAACAAGGGGTGGGGGGAGGGGACAGAGGACAAAGGGCTGTTCAGCCTGGGATCCTCCCCCCTTTCCCTATCTCCTTGGAAACATCCGGCCTTCCTCATCCATCAGCTCCCTCGGCTCAGCTCTGACCCTCCTGTTGGCCACGCGGTCCACACTCACCCAAGTCCTTGAATCCCTTGATATCTCGCCACTGCTCCTAACTCCTCCTGAGCTACCTCCCCGCCATGCTGCTCAACGATCTACTGCCTTCATGTTCCACAGTTTAGCCATTCCTTGATTGCTGGACTTGGAGACTTTATCTGGTTCTTTTTTACAACTGCCTATGACTTAAAAAAATCTATGAAAAGTCTTAATGACCCTTCTGGGGCATATCCCCTAAGTATCCCTCGTGTACCCAATTTTAACTAGCAGCACAAATAAATGATCCCTACTTGTTATTTCTGTTATATACAGTCTCCCAGAGAAAAATGAAGGTTAATTAAACTGACATTAAGAACCAGTAAAAGTCCCCCTATATAATGACTTTCCATTCCTGCGCAGTCCTAGTCTAATCTTCTATGGAGTCTGACTTGATGGGCTACAAGCCTTTTTCTGATCCTCTTAATACTTCATATGCAGGGAAAGGAAATAATTACTTATTAACTGAAAAAAAATTTAAAAAAACCCCAAACCACATTCAGCCTCATACTCTATCCCTTGTGCTTAGGATATAACCATCTCAGCTCCTTTTCAGTTCCAGTGCAGCATGAGTATTGCCTTTTACAGAATATCCTAGGAATAAGGTGCTGCTTGGTTATACCCACTCCCACCCCGTCCCCCAGGCAGTTTTCCATTTTCACCCATTATTATGAGTCTTAGAAGATCCCAGTCCCCCAAAAAGATATTAAAAAGGTGAGCAGAGAACAGCTTGAGGTCTCAGAAAACATTACTAGGCTTCCCATGCAATCTAGCCCTCTAACTTACACATGGAGGGTGTAATAACTACTAACTAATTACAACTAATGACACCAATAGGAATATCGGTCATCTGTACAGCTCTGCAAGGTGGGTGAAGCACTTTACAAATATTCTCACAACACTCCTGGGCAGTAGATGCTATTATTATTATTTTCATTTTAAAGACGACAATAAACACCTTACCATACAAAGATAACATATCCTAACTTTAAACCTAAAAGAACCTTAAGAAAATTAAATTTGGCATAGCTAATATGAAGTAGAGGTTATTACCATCCAAATTACTCTTTAGAAATGCTAATTCACATATGGCCTATCCGGTAATTTCTCAGGTAAAAGAATATTTCCCTAACTATAGCATCCCCAATCATTCCAGTCATTGGGAGTCGGCTACAACAATCTCCGACATTCCCAAAGTTAAGAAGGGCTGACAAACACCGGAGACAAATTCTGAGATCGCAGGTCGTTCTAATTCTGCCCCATTCGAGGATGGAACTTCCCTCACCAGGTGAGTAACAAACAGGTTTTAGATCTACCTGCAAAGGCCCCATGCACAAACAGGCAGCTTTCTGAACCCTGCTGCACGGTGCACTTCCCAAGCCATGTTGGCTGAAGATGCATCCCCTGCTGTGATTTTCTGTTTCTGATTGAATGGGTGCTGACCAATCCACGGGCCCAAGCCCAGGGCCGTCATTTCACTCCCGCAAGGCTAGATTGGAGAGATTATAAACATAAAGATCTCACTCCCCTGTAGATAACCCAGACTCCAGCCTTGCCCATCCCCACCTCTTGGGAAGCAGGTCCTGAGTCAAACAGCACCCACAGGCCCCAGATCTTTGTGTTCTCCCCCAGATTCTTCAGAATGGGGCCGAGGAAGGTCCTGGTCAGCACTGCTCTGGCCTCCAGGAATGGGCAAGGCAGGTGCTCAAGATCCTGTCCTGAGATTCTGAAGTTCCCAATGAGCTCCAGACTTCTCTGACTCCACAAGAGATTAACCAGGGAATCCTGATAGTGTTCTCACATGAAGTTTGTAAGCCTGGGTTTGTTTTTGTTTTGTTCTCTTTCATTGTTTTAGTAAATAAAACTTTCTGTTCTTCCTTATGTTTTCTACATTAAGACAGATGCTGCTGCTGTTTTAAGCCTTGAGCCACTGTTTTTATTCTTGGTTCTTATTTCTCCTAAGATTTGGAGCTGGAAGGGACCTCAGTGATCGAGCGCATTTCCCTCCTTTTAGAATTGAGGAAATTGGACCTCCTTCAAGTCCAGTCACACGAGTGTAATGACAGAGCTGAGATCTAAACCTACACACTCCAAGGCCAACTCCAAGGCTCTTCCTCTCTCCTTGCTAACTTTGCAACAAGCAGCTCATGAAAGTCTGATTTTCTCCCTGATTCACTCTGCCTCATGCCGCAGTAAGGCCGTAATAAATGACCTGACGGATGGAACTGAGGCACTTCTGGCCGGCAGCAGGGACGCCCTGACCCAGACACTGCAAACCACAGAAAGCCCCATTCGAGTGGACTCCATCCACGGCTGCATGGACACCAGTCGCACATCCAAGAAGCATTTCTCTTTCCAATCAGTAAAGGCACCCAAACAAAGTAAGCATCTCTACATCTCATGGGACCGCAGGAGCTTAGAGTCCCGAGTCCAAATTCCTCGTGTGTATGCCAGAGTGGTCCGTTGCTCCTTGCGGTGTGACTTGAAGTCA
The DNA here is from genome assembly GCA_023553655.1 of Myrmecobius fasciatus. Classification (NCBI taxonomy): domain Eukaryota; kingdom Metazoa; phylum Chordata; class Mammalia; order Dasyuromorphia; family Myrmecobiidae; genus Myrmecobius; species Myrmecobius fasciatus. The sequence continues at coordinate 27,811 of JAJPUD010012331.1, forward strand.
CAGCTTTCCTTCGGTGAGCATCTATACAGGTTACATTTCTCTCTTAGCTCCCCAAAGCAGCTTGTGGTCTGGGGGGCATGTTTCTGTGTGTTCTGTTCTCCAGCTCAGGGCATGAAGGGCAAGCTCAACAGAAGCCTGGCGTGCCTCAAACGGAGGTGCTCAGGTGTCTGTGAATCAGCCCCCAGAGGGCCGGCCAAGTGAGGGCAGGGGCCTCTCGGAAGGTCTCGGGCCCACACCCGCAGGGGCTCAGAGCACAACTAGCTCAGCTCCGGTTCAGTCGGGGCTGGCGATGCACTCGCCACTGGGTCACTGAGGCTGCTGCCTTTGCATTGGGCTTATCCCAGGGTCACTTCGGCTGTGCTAGAGCTAAGCTAAGAGGTCATTTTCCATTCTAAAGCTCTGTTTTATTGATATGAAACTTGTGCAAAAGGGGCATTCTCTATGGAGAGTGTCAACACCAGTCCTGACTTGGAAAAAAACGATTTAAAAAAAAATTTATTTAAAGAGAATCTAGTAGTTTAATAAGAGCCAAAATGACCATCTCTGATGCATTAACAAGACCTACTAATTAACAAATCTAACAGGTTCTTTTTTAAAAGATATCAACTTCCAGAAAGAATGGCAGTAAATAATGTACATTTATATAGTGCATTAAGGTTTGTAAGAATAATAAAACTATTAGTCATTTTATCTTCACACAACTAGGAAGTGAGTGCCATTATCGTTCCAACTTTACAGATGAGGAAACTAAGGTGGCAGAGGCTGTGACTTGGCATAGGAAGTATGGCCAGACCCAGGATTTCCTGAGCTCTCTATCCACTGCAGTGGTAACGACCACCCAGGCGAGCACTGCCTTACACCAGTTACACATACTTCTCCAGGAATAAAGAAAGGATTCTATCTTCACTGACTGGATGACTTTTTAAAAACCTAGTTGTAAAACATGCTAGTTCCCTCTCCTAAACAAATGTACAGAGTCAGCACAAAGAGATTAATATTTCAGAGATCTGAATCCGACTTGGTTCTGTGCAGCCCACAGGCACAGATGCTGCCCTGTGTCCAAACCTCCCTTCCATCACCACCTTTGGGTTTTCCTTCTCTGAATTCTGGGGTGAAATCCCCTTCCCTGTAACACAAGCATTCTTGCTTTTCTTGCAGAGCTTCCAAACCAAAAGGTCCCCACTCAGGGGCTTCCGATTCAATGTCTTTCTGCAGATAGGAGACATTCCAAATTCTTAGGGGAAGGGGAGAGGAGGGCAGGTTACTCACTGCTTATCAGTGCTCACGGCGCAATGTTGTGAGGGCCCGGGTTAGCTAGAGGGTCACAGTGCTGGAACCTCCTAGACACACACTGACTCTGGGGCTCCAAGTCATCCCACCTCCCAAGTCTGGGGACAGAACTGCATAGGGGAACTACAAGATCACCTGATCCAAACCTCTTTGTGCAATACTGTGCAGCTGAGGAAACTGAGGCCCTGAGAGGTTAAATGACCAAACTTCAGCTGCTGTGCCATATTAACTCACATGTCATTTTGCTGAGTACCCTCAAAGTTCAGTTGCTCTTATTTAGTATTTCTCTAACCTTTCAGGAGGGTTGACACATGACTGGGCCAACTTTTTACCTGCTGCTCAAATATATAGAATATCATATAATAAATGTTACTACATGATATATACATATATGCGTGTATATGTATATATCATATATATACACACATATACACATGCACACACATATATATATGTATGTATATGTGCCTCTATATATATACAAGGAGAATAATACCTTTATTATAATGATATTTTCTGGTTGATAAAAGAGTAGGGTATAATCAGGGAAAAAAGCTTTTCATTCTATCATCAGTTAAACAAACATATTAATAATGAAAGAAATAAGTTTCTTTCTTTACTAATATTCATTCTTCTCTGAAAGTAAATTCCTTAAATTTATCAAAAAATGGTAGCAAGAGATATACATTTTAGGAAATATGAAAACTGTCCAAATATTTAACAGTAGAAGATAGCTAGCCAATTAAGATATATAAACATAATGAAAATTATATAATTACTCTGCATGTCAAGAATGTGGCTGCTGATACATAGAAATGAATATATGAACCAATGTTAGGTGAAAAAAGCAAAACACATGGGGCAGCTAGATGACACCGTGGATAGAGCACCAGTCCTGAAGTCAGGAGGATCTAAGTTCAAATCTGGTCTCAGACACTTAACATGTCCTAGCTGTGTCACCTTGGGCAAGTCACTTAATCCCAATTGCCTCAGCCAAAAAAAAAAAAACAAAAAACAAAACACAAAAATAGGAAGCACACTGATTACAACTACCCAAAAATGTTTCTCTATACTAACTAAAACAGAGACTACACAGAGATGTACACTGTTGAGTTCAAATAGTTGCAAAAGCAATAGAAGTGACTCTAAGAATGTGTATCAGAAAGAATGAGACATCTGAGATCAGACTGTCCCTTTTACAAGGTCCCATCTCTGGGAGCTCGGGGAGACAATACTCCGTGACAATTTTTTCTTAATGAGCAAAAACAGAAAACAAAATCAAAGACAAAATATATTCTCCATCACTTGGCTCTAAGTGAGACTGGAGAAGAGGTGAATTTCGGCTGGTAAAGAAACGCATCCTGAGGCCTTTTTGGTCCAGCTATAAAGAGAATTGATGGCAGAACTTATCCTCTTAAGTCTTCACCCCTCTGGCCTCTACAAAATGAATGGTGTGGACAAAGCGGCTGCGAAATTCTTTTCAGTTGTTCTAATCTCACACTAATATCCAGGTCAGCACGATTCCCAAAGTCAGAAATGAAGTTGTTCTGTCCAGACAATTATTTTCCTGAGAAAGCTTCATATGAAAGTCTCAAGCCAGAGAGAGGTCACAGGTTACTCGTGTTCACTAAACAGAACTCATATTAAAACCTGACTACTTCATGTAGCTCGTCCATCCCCCTCTATTCTGACTCTTCTAAAAGCAGACAAGGCCCATAACAGCCTGAGCCGGGCCTGGAGAAGCAAGGTTCTGCTGGCAAAGCCGCCAAAGGCCCAGGGCCCTTCCAAGTCACAAAAGCCACAGAAATGGCTTTGGTAGAAGCTTACAGAAGGAACCAAAGAAACCCTGTAGAAAATAAAGCAGAAGCCGTCACCTTGTGGGCTTATAGGAAGACACGGGCAGAACAAGCAGGGTAAAACTCTGCGTGTGTACATACATATGTGGGGGTGGGTGGGTGAGTATATGTGTGTGTCTAAGTAGGCAGGTCTGTAACTGTCCCCCAGGAGAACACACCCTTGCTGACTAGCGCTGGTGGGACTATCACATACTTTGCTCCCTCCTGCACAACCACAGTGTTAACTCCTAGTGCCAACTCCTATTTACTTCCCGGCCCACACCCTGGCTGATCCTCTCTTCTCAGGCTGTTTTAAACTTGTTTCTGACGTTTAACATCAATTTCCAAATTGATCACATCTCCAGCCCCAGCAACACCCTTCCCAATCAACAAAATCCCCAAATCCACTTGGGATGCTACCTAATTACAAATTCCAACCACTGTGCAGAGTCTATACATGCAGGGTCCCAATGTGAAGCAATTTTTAAGAATACAAGTAGAATTACTTAGTAAATGCTGAATTATGTTACCTGATGAGCACAGCGCCTTGGAGGTGGATTGGGGATTTCAACTTTTGTCCAGGTATTCTTTCTAATATTATAGAAATAGAGTTCGTTGTATAAATAAGTCTGCAGAAAGGAAGCAAAAAAATTAATTGTTATAAACAATTTTCTTCACGAGACAAGATAAAAAAATAACAAATTACGGTTAATAAATTTTCTCCTAAAATGAGTAACAAGCAAGTATCTCCAAAAATAGAGGAATCAAAGCATGTTAACAAAAATCATAGTCCACATTTAAATTCTAATAGAGCACAAAGCATTCCTTACAAATCTAAAATATAAATTGTACTCAGTTTACACTAAAATCTGGCTGCTTCTGAGCAAGTCAATTCTTTCTATTCTCTCTCAAGGCCCTCTGGGATGCCCTCTCCTAGTACAGAGTCAGAGACTTTCAATCCTTTAGAAGGATCTCTAAGGACCACTTCACAGATGAGGAAAATAAAGCCGCTTGTCCTAGATTGCTCACCCAGCCAGCGGGACCACTGGGAATTTATACTCCTTGCCTCCAAACCTGGCTTAGCTTGCTCCCTATTATACCGTGTTGTCTAAAGGAATCGATGCTCGGGCCCTCAGAAGTGACATTTTGAACATAGCACAATACAGTGTAACTGTAACATTAAACTAATTTTTGACTTACCTTCTAAAAAAAAGTAAGGGCACAGACAGAAGCGAGGATAGCTTCCCTAAAATCATTAGGCTAGAACCCTCTTCTCCAGGCAGTCTCCACACAGAAGAGACTCGAGCCATTTACAGTTTAAGACGCTGCTCTGAGTTTTTTGTTTCTTACCAATAACAAAACTAGGGTAGCAATGCTCTTACAATAGTGTCCCCCACGCCAACGGTCCCAAGGGTATTTCAGGGCAAAAGTCAAATAGGGGAGAAAGGCTGGCTGCAGGAGTTATGGGAAATGATGGTGGCTTCTTCACGTGGCCGGGCCGGGGGCAGAAAGCTTCACCAAAGGCTCAGGCCATCAGAAGAAAGGTGAGCCCACAGCAAGAGACGGCGGCAAAAGCCACAATCACAGGACGTTTCAGAAGTAAATGCAAGTTTTGACCCACAGTGTTTCTATTGGGCTTATATCCCAAAGAGATCTTAAAGGAAGGAAAGAGCCCCACATGTGCAAGAATGTTTGTGGCAGCCCTTTTTGTAGTGGCTAGAAACTGGAAACTGAATGGATGCCCATCAATTGGAGAGTGGCTGAATAAATTATGGTATATGAATGTCATGGAATATTATTGCTCTTTAAGAAACGACCAGCAGGACAATTTCAGAGAGGCCTGGAGAGACTTGCACGAGCTGATGCTGAGTGAAACGAGCACCAGGAGAAAATTATACATGGCAACAACAATACTATATGGCGATCAATTTTGATGGACATGGCTCTCTTCAACAATGAAATGTTTCAAACCAGTTCCTGTTGTTCAGTGATGAAGAAAGCCATATACACCCAGGAAGAGGCCTGTAGGAACTGAGTGCGGACCACAACACAGCATTTTAACACTTTCTGTGAATGTTTGCTTGTATTTTGTTTTCCTTCTTAGATTGTTGTTTTTTCTCTTCCTAGATCTGATGTTTCTTGTGCAGTAAGAGAACTATATAGATATGTATACATATATTGGATTTGTCATATAATTTAACATGTATTAGACTACCTGTCATCTAGGGGTGGGGGTGAAAAATTTGGAACATAAAAAAATTTGCAAAGGTCAATGTAGAAAAATCACTCATGTTCTGTAAATAAAAAGCTTTAATTAAAAAAATTAAAAAAAAAAAAAAAAAGTAAATGGAAGGGGAGCGTCTACACTTGACTTTGCCCTACAATGCCGTACAATTTCCTTTCTTCTTAAAGATGTGACGGTACTACAAAGATTAGCAGCAAGCAGCCACAGCTGGCAGTGGCCAGGGCCCCTGAAGATTTACCCAAGACCCTGAACGGATTCATGTGAGCCCCATCCTAACCTCCCCAATGTGCAAGTCTGACCCCTACAGTCTCCTGCTCAATAAATTGGGGGTCACATCGAGGTGGCAAGCTCCCCTATTAAGCATTTAAGCCTTTAGTGACCAGTTAGAAAGATATAAACAACAGAAATGAAGAGAACCACCACAAAATGATCCAAAACAAAGGCTACAAAATTGTAAAGGACAAGAGCAATAATAATAGTAATGGTGCTTTAGTATTTGCAAAGTGCACTACGGGTGTCATCTCGTTGGGTCCCCCCCACAACCCTGTTTTTGTGTCAGGAGGTGCACCCTCACTATCTCCTCTTGGAGCCCCTTGCTTTCTCTGAGGTTAAACACCACCTTCCTACCCAATCCCCCAAGTTACCTTGTAATAATTTCTTATGTTCTTACATCTATAAATGTTGATCTCCCTCCAAGTTCCTCAGAGCTCCTGGCAAGTAGCTGGTGTTTGATAAATACTTATGAATTGACTAAAAATAAGTACTAGGGGGTTACTAAAAGCATTTTACAAATGCAGAAAATAAGAGTCAGAGAGTCTGGAAGAAGGTTTTAAAGTACACCCTTCTCCCCTCCGACTCCTGGGTCATGCATGTTGCTCCTTAAAAAAATAAGAAATAAAATGGATGGAACAGTGACAGTTCAAGTCAAGCAAATGTGAGGACATAAAGCACCATTTGAGTATCAGCGAGCATGTGAGTCAGGGACCCACTGATGTTCCCAGTGAGGAAACTCCCTCTCCCAAGGCAGGTAGCCACCCACTCTGCACCTGGGATTCTCAGGGAATTGCCTAGAGCACTGAATGGCTTGTCCAGTTATGAGTCAGAGGAATCAAGGCTGGGGCCGCTTGGCTCGGGCTGCTCTCTAGGCCCAGCAGCACTGTCGTCGGCTCTAATAGCGGAGGGCTGCCCATAAAGAAGGGGAAAGAAAGATCCAAAGGAGAGATTAAAGAAAAGGTCCAACTCTAAGGACAGTAATGGGTGGGAACAAGGGGCTGATGTTGAGATGCCTCTCCACTAGTGGGTTCTAGGAGGTCCAACAGAGGCCCAGCGCCTGCTTCTGCTGTGAGCGGCACCTACGGGCTCAAAGCCACTCAAAAATAAATACAAGCATGAAGAGCAGGCAGCAGTCTGCTAGCGTGGAACAAAACGCATCCTTGGGATGCTCTTCTTTTTAAAAGCAGTGCGTCCAATTATCAGACACTGAAGCCCGATGTCTGCCCCGACCCAGACGGGCAGAAGAGCCGGCCCACTTCGGGAGCGTCCACACTGGGGCAGAGCGTGTAACTGTGCTCACGTGACTGCCGAGCCTGATGTCCTGGCCCTGGGAGGAGTTAATGGGGGGCTGCTGAGTCCAGAAGTACCCCAAGGGTCTAGGTGAGCATGCACAAAACACCTTGGCCCAAAGATGAAACCCAAAAGGGGGCCATGGTTTATTACTAGAAATGATCTGATTCAGAGCATCTGAGGGGCCAGCACGGACAATGAATTTTCCTTAAAAATAGCAAACCGCTGTCCACCATCAGGGAGAACTCCGGCTATGGGAGGAGCTGCCCACTGGCACCTCTGGATACCACCGACAACAAGCTGAGACGCAGCCAGGCCGGGAGGAAACCAGAGCCAGGAGAAATGAAGACAAAGGCAGGCAGAGACTGTGACAGCCAAAAGAAATGATTAACTCCTGCAATATTGATGTCGACACCGTCCTCCCTTAATGGAGCCCAGCTCGACTTGTTAAGGACAGCGGTTCACATTTCTTCTGACAGCTCCGATGGCAAGACAATATGAGAAGGGAATTAAAAGGTTATCTTGCTCTCATTCTAGAACAAATGCATATTTCATGACCGCTGTATCAGAGATTCATTTTTACTAAAATGAGACCCATGAAAATGACAGTGAAGAAAAAGACAAAAAAAAGTATACTTTACTTTTTGGCCATTGAAATATTCACCTCCGAAAAGGATTAATTCTTCTTTCTCGGGATGAGAAGACATGGAAGCATTTAACCTGCAAGAGGGACAAAAATATGCGTCACCTCAACAGAAAGACCCAAACCACGGACATGTTGGCTCAGAGACTCGGCCTGAATGGGGGACGATGCTGGCTCTTCCCCTTCTTCAGCACAAGCACCAACTGCCGCCATCACTTTTAAACTCGGGTAAGAGAAAAAAAGTGGCTGGACGTAAAGCATCTTGCCAGCCCAGGTGGAAGTCACCGCCATTTATCTGGTTTAACTCATGGCCAGACTAAGGACACAAGGTCCTGAATCCTGACTGGGCACCTCCACTTCCCCAAAGGGAGCCCAACATGTACATATCATTCAAGTCCTTCCTCTCGGCCAGTCTGACCCTCCTGGCCCTTCCCCAAGGCTGCACTGCCAGCCAGGGGCTCGCCCTGAGATGGGCAGGGGATCAGAGTGGGGGAGGAGGCGCGTAGCCTAGCCATCCCCTTCCTTCCCCTCATACCAACAAGGGGCATAGGCTGGAACAGTCCACCCAGAAGTGCACTTGGGAAGAGAATGGTCTGCAAACTGCCAGGTGAGCTCAACGAGTTGTCCTTTTGGCTGTAGCCTGGGTCCAGCACAGATTTCAAAAAACACAACACAAGAACTGCAAGAAAAGGGCAGCCCAGATGAGAGTAAATATTCTGCAATCTATAAGCTCCCTTGGAGATCAATGGACAGATGAGGATTCTGGAGACCCTAAGGGGGAGCTTGCCTTGTCCATAGCCGGCCAGGGCCTGGCCCTGAGGCCCTTACTGCTCCCAGGGTCCCGCAGACGTCTCCAGGAGGCTCCCATCAGGGCTGCCTTGTGCTTGGTCAGTCGTGCATCTTTTGTTTCCCCAGTGAACTGTAAGTCTTGTACATGGGCAGCCAGGAAGGAAGTGTTTGAAGAATATAACTGGATGGTCAAATGCTATCCTAGCAGAGAGTCACTTCTTACAATGACAATGACAAGTGAAAAATAAAAGAATCTCGGTTCACTCACCAAGAGAGAAACTGAAGCTGACTGAGAAGTGACTGGTCCAAAACCCATTCTAATAGAAATTGAGCTGACAACCACTGACTGCATCATTATCAGAAAACTCTCTCTCTCAATGAAGACGGCTCATTCTCCAAGTGGGAGTTAAATCATTAGTCTCCTTTGATCTAAGGCTGTGCTCCTTTCTCTTTTACTATCTCAAAAGCTGTGCCTATAACCAGGGAAATAAAGTTACTTCTACGCCAATATCCCAGAAACTAAGGAGCCAGCCCTTCTCCTCTCTCTTCCTGGCTTTTCGTGGCACTGCTCTCCCCACGCTCCACTCCTACCTACCTGGCCACCACTCAATATCATTTGCTGGATTATCGTGCAAGAATAAAGCATTTATTAAGAACCACCCAGGTGCAGAGCACTGTACGAAGGCCTGGGAATACTGACAGAATAAGTCAGCCCCTGGGCTCAAGAAGTGCATTCTAAGGAGGGAGACAGCACATACAGGAGGTTTCAGCTGCCAATCAGATGGAAAGCCATTACTGATACCTCCTTCCCGTCACTTCCAGGGATAAAACCAAATCAGCTTCTGATACTGAACCATCTGACGATGTCAAGGACTTTGGGAACATGACTTCTCTCTGGGTCTTTGGCCCTTCCCCAGATATTTCCCAGGCTGATGGCCAAGGGCTGAGCTGGAAGCCCTGCTGTTCCCAAGGCCCTGGGGCTGAGTCCCTGGCCACCGTCCTTGTGGATGCCTCAGGCTCTGTCCTGGACTTTTCCTCTCTGCACTCCCTCACTGATTTCATCCAGTCCCACGAGTTCAGCGATTTCTACATAGAGGAGCCCCGAATCTACACAGCCTTCATCCCTGCCCAACCTCTTCTCCCACTCACTGCAGCTTTCCAATCTGATGTCCCCACAGGCTTCTCCTACACATCTTTCTTCCCCTTCCTTCCCTTTCTCTCACTTCTCTACCATTATGAGCAATACAATCTCCCATCTGCAACCTCAGAATCTTCCCAGACCTGCTGTTCTTGCTCCACAACTTCTCATCAATCGCCTTCTGCCCATTCTTCCAGGTGCCAGGCCTTCATCAACTCTCCTAACTGGCCTTTGGCTCATCCCAAAAATTTTGGTATGCTGTCCCATTAATGTCATTCTCGTTGATGAAATTATTGTTTCTATGATTTGTAGTTTAAACCATTACTTCTTTAGAATTAAGATTGTTAAATGCCAATTAATTTTAATCTATCTTTCCATGGCCTTATGTTGCATGTAATTTTTATTGCATCATAATCTGAAAAAGATGTGTTTAATATTTCTGCCTTTTTGAATTGGATTGTGAAGTTTTTATGCCCTACAACAGTCAATTTTTGTGCAGGTGCCATGCTCCATTGAGAAAAAAACACTCCTTCCTACCTCCATCTAATTTTCTCCAAAAGTTCTGTAACTTTTCTAAGATTCTATTTACCCTTTTAACTTTTTTTATTCTGTGGTTAGATTTATCTAGTTCTGAGAGAGGTTGAGATTCTCCCCACTAGTATAGTTTTGCTGTCTATTTCTTCATGTAACTCATTTAACTTCTCCATTAAGAATGTGGATGCTCTATCACTTGGTGCATATGTTTAGTATTGATGTTGCTTCATTGTCTATGGGCCCTTTTATTAAGATAATTTCCTTCCTTAGCTCTTTCAATTAGATATATTTTTGCTTTTGCTTTGTCTGAGACTGCTACCCCTGCTTTTTTAAACTTCAACTAAAGCATAATAGATTCTGCTCCAGCATTTTATCTTTACTTCAGTGTGTATTTTCCTGCTTTAAATGTTTCTTGTAAACAACATACTGTAGGCTTCTGGTTTTTAATCCACTTTGCTCTCCATTTCTGTTTTATGGACAAGTTCATCCCATTCACTTTTACAGTTATGAATACTGTGTATTTCCCTCCAAACTATTTCCCCCCATTTCTCTCTCATTTCTCCCTGTCCCTCCTCACTAGTGTTTTGCTTCTGGCCACCACCTCCTGCAGTCTGCCTTCCCTTCTATTGGCCCTTTCTCCCTTTTCTTTCACTTTTCCCCTCCTATTTGCCTATAAAGTAAGATAAATTTCTATACATAAATGAATATGTATTATTCCCTCTTAGTCAAATCCAATGAGAATAAGATTCAAACAATGATCACTCATGGCCACTCTTTCCCTCATATTGTAGTAGGTCTTTCATGCCTCTTCATGTGATACAATTTACCTCATTCTCTCTCTCCCTTTCCTCTTCTCCCAGTACAATTTCTTTTTACACTTAATTGTTTTACTATCATCACATCAAAATGAACTTATGTCCATACCCTCTATTTATATACAATGCTTCTAAGTGCCAGAATTACAAGTGCTGACTTTCTATCCATCTAGAGCAGCACCTATTGCCCAAGAAGAACTAAATTGCCATCTGTGAACTCTAAAAAGGAGTAATGGTAGCCAAGAAGGAAGTCCATGTGCCAAAGCACCCTGAGCTGGCAACAAGCAGGTGCCCACATGCCATGTCATGAAGGCTGTACAGTCTCTGTTCAGGAGCAGTTTGCTGCTGGTACCTCGCCAATGAGGGCATTCAGTACCTCCAGGACTACCTCCACCTGTCCCAAGACTGCCTACCACGCTGCAGAAGTCCTAAGGAGGAAGGTCAAGGCCTAAAGGTCTGGAGGATGCATGGCCTGCCCGACTTATCTCGGGGTGCAGCTGACATATGGATGAAGCCCTGCTTCCCCTTGGTGCTGACAAGAAGACTGGGAGGGTCAGCAGAATTCTTCCAATTCTGAGGTGGATTTGGCCATGGGTGAGATCAACTTCCTCAATAAAAACTGTAGAGATGTTTCTTACTGAATAAAAATGGGGGAGGAAAAAAAGAATTACAAGTATCATCTTCCCATGTAGGGATGTAAACAGTTGAATCTTATTGAAGAACAAGTTTGTTTTCTCTTTTCTGTTTTACCTTCATAGGCTTCTCTTGAGACTTGTACTCAGATCAATTTTTCTATTCAGCTTTGTTTTTTTAAACAGGAAAGTATGAAATTCCCCTATTTCACTGAATATCTATTTTTCTCCTCTAAAAGATTACACCAAATTTTGTTGTTAATTCTTGGTTATGACGTAAGCTCCTTTGCCCTCCAGAAGATTATGTTCCTTATGATCCTTTAATGTAGAATCTGCTAAGTCCTGTGTAATCCTGCCTGTGGCTCCCTGATATCTGAATTGTTTCTATCTGGCTACTGACAGCACCTTTTCCTTGTCCAGAAAATTTTGGCTATAATATTCCTTGGAGTTTTCACTCAGAGGGCTCTTTCAGGTCCTTTCAAGGTCTACATTTCCCTCTGGTTCTAGGACATTGGGGCAGTTTTCCTTGTCAATTTCTCGAAGCTGCTGTCCAGGCTCTTTTTTGATCATGGATTTCAGGTAGCTCAATTCCTTAATAATCTCTCCTACATATATTTTCTAGGTCAGTTTCACACACACACACACACACACACACACACACACACGCCCATGAGGTATTTCACATTTTCTTCCATTGGTTCATTCCTTTGATTTTGTTTGATTCTTGATGTCTCACAAAATCATTATTTTCCACTTGCCCAATTCTAATTTTTGAGGAATTACTTTAGCTTTTGTAACTCCTTTTCATTTGGCCAATTGTACTTTTTAAGGAGTTGTTTTCTTCAGTGGATTTTTTCTCCCATTTGACCAACTGTATTTTTTTTCCTTGAGGCAACTGGGATTAAGTGACTTGCCCAGGGTCACACAGCCAGGAAGGGTTAAGTGCCTGAGGCCAGATTTGAACTCAGGTCCTCCTGACTTCAGGACTGGTGCTCTATCTACTGCGTAACCTTGCTGGCCCCCAATTGTATTTTTTAAGGAAGTGTTTTCTTCAATTTTTGTCCTTCTTTTTCCAAACTGCTGACTTTTTTGCACGCCATTTCTTTTTTCCAATTTTTCTTCTATCTCTATTTGGTTTTTAAATCCTTTTGGGGCCCTTTCAGAAGGCTTTTTGGTCTTGAGACCAATTCAGTCCTTTTTGAGGTTTCACATGTAGGATTTTGACACTATTGTCTTCCTCTGAGCTTGTGTTTAGAGTATTCCTGTCAGCACTGCAGCTTTCTAGGAGCAGGGCTCTTTTCTGGTTTTTGCTCTCTTTTTAAAAAAGAGTTTATCAGGTTGAATAGGTTGGAAGAATTGCCCAACGGTCACACAGCTTCATCAGTCAGGACTCCTCTGGATAAGCAAGAAGACCTGGGCTCCAAGACTGTATTGACACCTCCTTGAGACCCCAGCAAGTCACCACCCCGGTCACCAGTCAGACAAGGGGCTCACACAGCCACGTGGTCCTTCCAGCTCTGCCCTGGGCAGCCAGGAGGATGCTCAGAATCCAAGGTGCCCAGAGCACCTCCAGGCAGGCTGAAGGCGGCCTCCCCCAGGAATCCCCAGAAGCTTCAGGGGTCCTGCCTTCTGCTGCACAGCTGTCTTTTCACTCCCAGGCACTGGCAGGCACAGGGAAGGCCCTCAGGGCTTGGGTCCTGCTTTGCATTCAGACTGTGACATGCCATCCAGCGACACTTAGCTCTTCCAAAATATCCTGGTTCATGGAAGCAAAGCGGGAAGTTCCGTCTGCCTGTAATACAGGAGCATGGGTCTACAAGGCAAGCTGAGGACTGTGGGCAAGTCCACTCACCTGCCTTAGTTTCCTTATTTGCAACAAAGGGACAAAAACGCTCACATCGCCTCCCACACCAGGCTGGTGGGAGGCAAGCACTCTGTAACCTTCCCCCCATCTTGGGGAAATGGGGAGTTTTGTTATTTGCTGTGACTATTTTGCTTTCTAATTTGCTGGGGTCAAACGAGAGTCTTCAGTCTTCCTCAACTCACTTACAAAGACTCAAATCACAAAAAAAAAGATAAAATAAAACAAACCAGGATTCAGAAATCAGCGATGCTCGACACTGCGTGCTTGGTTACTTGGAAACTCTATAAACAGCTTTGGAGTACTACCAGCTAGCAGAGATACCCATTTAAGACGGCTTATGCACAATGCACTTTTAAATTATAATTGCCCCTTTCACCTAAGGAGTTAAGGCAATTTTGAACAAGTACAGGAAAAAACCCTCCTAGATTTTCAGTTTTCCACACCATTGTATGTTTTCCAAATGCCTCTGATGGGGTGTGGGGAGGGCCTGAAGCCCCTGTTCTTTCCTCCAAATGTTAAATGTTGGAAAATGAGACGGGAGCTTTGGGCACAATTTCCCCCCTATTGAGCATTTGTACTGGGAGACTTGCTATTTCCATGTAACTACAGGACAACTGGGCTCTCTCACTGGTGGTAAAGAAGGGAGTGGAAATAAGCCCTCTGGAGCTGATTCTGCCCAGCAGGTACTCTAACTGAAATGTCCAAACTGCCTGGTCATTTAGGAAAACATTATGCCAATAGTCAGTGTATTCTTCCAATTTCTGAAGGCGAGAGCCGTCCTGCTGGCTTACCTCGGTGAAGGGGGAGGGCACGGCGTCTCCGTGACCTGGGTCTTTTTGGCATCTAGTGTCTGAAACTGTGCTATCAGAGCTTCCAGGTCCTCCTAGGAAGGAAGAAGTCAAAGGTGAGCATTTTGTCCCACTCAATCACCAGAAATTATTCTTCCCTTGGTTTACTCCTCCTTTCTGATTTTCTTTAAGTGTGACTTTATTAAGGAAGGCTGGATTCAAGGTCGAGGAGACCTGGGTGGGAGCCCTGCCTGCCACATCCCGGCCACTCTGGGGTGCCCAGCAGCAGCAGCAGATCACATACAAACCTAAGCTGGAGAGTTCTTCCCTTCCCTTAGGCCAGTTTCTGTCTCTGTTCCCTGACTAAGGGGAGACATATAAATATACAGACAAATAATTACATTTTTTAACCATTTAAAACACTGACATTTTGGAAACATCTTCAGAAAAAAAGAAATAACCATTTGATGAGTAGTGGGATGCAGTAGGCATTTAATAAGTTCCTGCTAAGAGAGTTGGGGGGAAGGAAGTTCCATGTGGAACACTGCATAAAATGTCAGGTTTTTCAATGTACTGATTGATTTTACTGTTGTTTTTTTCCTCTTCTATCTTTAAAAGAAATTCTTTGTTATAGGGAATGGCTCTCAAGGAGGGGGCAGAGATGGGGGAAATTTAAGTAACATACAAACATAAAAACAAAAGATGGAAATAAAAATTTATTTTTAAAAAACACTTAATTACTCAAAAAATAAAACAGCTGAATTGAGCTCATCAAAATCCCTGAGCAAATGAAAGACTTCTCCAAATCTGTATCCCATGCCGATAAAACGCTCTCCATCTGTACATACATATATGCCTTGGCATAAATATATGACTCTCCCGGGTTCTCCTCCTGTATGTGCAGTGTGAGCAGTCAAGAACCATGGCCCTCCAGCAGACCATCAGTGAGTGTAATGGGGATGCAGTCTCCACACCAGGTTGTGGCCTTCAGAAGCAAAGTCTCTGTTACCCACCATGCCTCGACCTCAGAGCCCTCTCCATCACTCCCGTCCTTCCTATGACCACAAGGCGTGCTGCTCTTCGTTCACCCTGCCATCTCCCCAGCCCTGACCCCCAGGCTTTTCTGCCTGCACAAACAGCCAGCCAGTCCCCTAGAATCACTCACCACTTGTCCAATCTGTAACCCCTAAAACCACATGTCTCAGTCATCCACACCCTGGAGTCTCTGCTCCTGCTCGAATCAATCCAAGTTAATCCACACAAATTTATGGCATAAAAACCTATAATGGACCTTCACCATTGTTCAACACTCAGTCAACAAGTACCTAGTAAGCACTGAGTGCCATGGTTCTTACTAGGTGATGGGAA
>JAJPUD010012332.1:0-49898 GCA_023553655.1 Myrmecobius fasciatus
AACATGATTTCAGAGAGGTCTGGAGAGATTTACATGAACTGATGCTAAGTGAAATGAGCAGAACCAGGAGATAATAATACATGGCAACAAACAAGACTATATGATGATCAGTTCTGATGAACATGATTGCAACAATGAGATGATTGAGGCCATTTCCCATGGTCTTGTGATGAAGAGAGCCATCTATACCCAGAGAGAGGATTGTAGGAACTGAATGTCGATCACAATATAGCATTCTCACTCTCTATGTTGTTGTTCACTTGCATTTTGTTTTGTTATTCATTTTCTTTCCTTTTTGATCTACTTTCTCTTGTTCAGCAAGATAATTGTATACTCTTACATATATTGGATTTTAATATATATTTTAACATGTATAACAAGAATTGTGCAACTAGGTGGTAAAGTGAATAGAGTACTGAGTTTGGACTAGTGACCTTGGACAACCTGTATTTGCCTCAGTTTCCTCACCTATAAAATGAACTGGAGAAGAAAATGGGAAACCAGCCCATTAAATCTGCCAAGAAAAACCCAAATGGAATCACAAAGAGTTAGACAGAATGGAAAACAACTAAACAATAATAAAACTTGTAATATAAAAAAAATTCATATTGATAAAGTCAAAAAGCATATACAAATAGGAAATACTTTGCCTAAATATCAGGAATTAGAAGAAAGTATTTCAAGATTGTTACCAGTCCCACTGACTATATGATTCTGGGTACACAACAAATCTGCCATTTCATCATCCTCATAGCTAACACTTGTATAACACTTATTACATGCCAGGAATTGTGCTAAGTGATTTTTAGTTATCTCATTTGATCCTCACAACAACACAGGGAGGTAGATGTTAACATTACTTCTATTTTACACATGAACAAAGCTGAGGCAAATAAAAATTAAATGAGTTACTCAGAGTCATACAGTAAGTACCTGAGCCTAGATTTGAATTTAGTTCTTGCTAATTTCAGGCCCAGTGTTCTATTCACTAAATCACCTAACTATCCAATTTATTGATGGTACTCTTACTCATTTTCTTTTTTGTTTGTTTGTTTTTGTTTTGTTTTGTTGTTGTTGTTTTTCCTGAGGCAATTAGGGTTAAGTAACTTGCCCAGGGTCACACAGCTAGGAATTATTATTAAGTGTCTGAGTCCAGATTTGAACTCAGGTTCTCCCGACTTCAGGACTGGAGCTCTATCCATTGCACCACCTTGCTCCTCAGCTCTTACTCATTTTCAAAGAGACATCTTTGTTCTGTGACTGCTTGGCAGGAGAAAGCAAGTAAAAAGGAAAGTACACAGGGATAGTAGACAAGGACAAAGTTTAAAAAAATGAAGCCTTAGCCCAAGCAAAGTATAAGCATCAGGAATTATATTCCCTCAATATGTGTTAATGCAAAAGGATGTGCCACAATGGCCTATCAGAAGATACTCAGTGAGATTCACTGTGAAAAATAATGAAAAATCATTTTTTTCTGGTGTAACTGAGGTTTAGTAAATGATATCACCACCAAGGACACTCAACTTTTTTCCAAAGTAACCTAAATAGACAGAGGTATCCCTCAGGCTGAAATATCTTCAGCTCTTTTTCTGATGTAAAATGATTAGATGAATGAGGTAGACAAATAGAAAAGCAAAATGAAACTTATCTTTCCCCATGTTTGTGTTGTTAGGGTTAAAGAGACACTCTTGGGTTCTGATATGAATCTTATCTGCAGGAGATTATCTCAATATATAAATTCCTAGAGAAGAGACCCTGCTAGGTCTCTGTTCAATGAAGTAAAATATGTATCTCATAACAACCAAAGAATCTGTTTTTATATCTCAAATCAATTTTATCAACACAATTGAATGTATTTTCCTTTGATCTGCTTTATATAATTTCTTCACAGGAGGGGCTGCATGAGAAACTGTGGTGGAGGAAGTAGTTATCTCTAATGGCTCTGAAAGTTGTTAACTCTAATGTATTAGAACTAGAGTTGTGTGAAGCTCAGTGATTCCAGGTAGCAGGAGATTAGTAGAAAGGATTTTTTTTGACTCAGATTTGAATTTCTTAGCTCAAACTACATTAATTCAATTCAATGAAAATAATTGCAAAGATAATTCCACTCCCTCCCCCAAACCAGACAGTGGTAGAATTCACTACAAGATACATTCATAGAAACCTGAATCTAATATACATATACCATAATGTACACATACATTTAAATATGTTGACACATGTAAATGTGTATAAATATATCTGTACATATGCCTCTATGTATATGTATGTGTATATATGTGTATAGCTTCCTCTGTATACATGTGTATGTATATATATATACATATATAAACAAATATCTTTCTTTATAAATGCATGTTCAAATAATCACAAACATGGCACAGAGTTAATGTGAAATCTTGAACATTAGTTCTAACCCTTATTTTCTCTTACTACTTTTATCTATTTTTTTTTTTTTACAAATATCTGACTTGATTTTCTTATTGACTGAAACAGATGATTCTGAAAGACTGGAAATTATACAATCTGAATCCTAATTTAGGTGGATATATAAGTGATTGATAAATATTTATTGATCAATTGATTGAAAACCATTGTTAATAGAATCAGCAACAGAAAGTGTTGCTTTACTGATGACCAGACAAGTAAAAACATAATGAAGTTGCAACAATATAAATGGTGATTCATAGATTAAATTTTGAAAATCAAAGAATTAGTTCAGCTAATTTCATCTTGTGTCTAGGAGGTGAAAAGTACTGAAATTTCATAATATGCATGATAACTTTACTTTTTAATATTCAAGATTAATCTAGAAAGCAGAACTCCAGAAAGATGCCAGTGACTTCTTTAATACTTGTTGCAGAAGAAAAAAAAATTAGAAATTGTATGAAGAATTTGGTGATGTGAAGAAACAAAGACAAGATAAAGGATTAGTTGCAGCCAACTAACCAAAATTTCCCAACATTCTTCTCCAAATAACTTTGAAATAATGCATCAAATCAAATTCTAGAGAGGCAGATCCAACACAATATTGGAGTGAGACATTTTTCCAGAATAAGAAAACTTAGGAATGGGGGTCAGTCTACAGCACATGCAGCTAAAACATCAATGGGGGGTCTTAGAGATAACAGTAGCAACTTTCAGTCAAAGATGTCAAGGGGATCAGAAAAGTAGCTAAAAGGAGATTATAGAGAATCCTTTGCTGTCACAGGGTGCAGTACTACATACTATTTGGCAACTGTATTGCCCATATGAAGTTCTGTGTTGCAGTCCTAGGATAATAGAAGTGCTTTTGCTTCCAGGTACAGAGAAACAGGAAACATAGTCATAATTCTATAGTTAAGAGGAGTGCTAGCACTTGTGGTTAAAGTAAAGACCAACGCACAAATTAGAACGGTGATCATAACATTCTCTGCATCACACCAACTTGAAAGCATTGAAAACTTGCAGATCTTCAGAATTAGTTCTGAACACAGCAGGAAACTATGAAACTTGGGTCAGTGCTTTCCCATCCCTAGGTGAGAAGAGCCCAACTTTAAAATAAAGCTCAATATCAAAAGAGAGACTGGGAAAATAAGCAAACAACAATAACAACAAAGAAACAGATCATAAAAGTGTTATATTCAACAATCACAACAAAGAAACAGATCATAAAAAATGTTATATTTGCAGAAAAGAGACAAACTGATAAGATAACATGAAAATAGCAACAAGCAAAGTGTCAAAGAAAAAAATGCAAATTAAATACAAGCTCAAAGAATTCCTGGAAGAATTTAAAAAGCTTGGTAAAAGAGGCACAAAAATTAATGAATAAAATGATGCCTTAAAATAGAAGGAAGAAACTCTAGATAGCAGAATAAAACAATTTTTTTTCTAAATAGCAGTTTGGAGGATGGGGGAGGAGAGTCAAGGTGTTGGAGAGCAGACACTTTTCTATATGGCCTCCTCCAAGTTTTCCTCAAATTAACAGCAGACCAAACCTCTGAACTGGTTTTGGAGTGACAGAACCCACAACTATTTGGAGTACAAGAAATTTCCAGAAAAAGATACTCAGAAAAGGTCTGTATCAATTGAGCAGGGGGAGAAACAGCGGAGCCCAGACCATAGCCCAGGGAACCTAGGGCAGGGAGCTTGGGCAAGGAGTCAGAACATTGCAGCATCCTCACCCCAAGGAATCTATTGTAAAACTCTTAGACTACTCTGTCCTGGTTACAAGCCTGTGGTCCAGCAGATTAGCTGTGAAACATCCAAAGCAAATGCAAAGGGCAAATTGTGAGGCCCTGAACCCCAGAAGAACATGGGCCCTGGCCAAGCATACCCAGCACCAGAAGTCAGTCAGCAGAACTGCCCCAGGGAAAACTAGCTGCTGCCCTTTGCCATAAGAGAATACCTCAATCTTTAAAAAAATGAGCAAAAAAGCAAAAAGAACTCTGATCATAAACAGCTTTTATAGAATAAGCGAAGAACAGACCTCAAACCCTGAGGTTCCCAAAGGCAAATCAACTTCAGATGAAGCCCCCAAAACTGATAAGAATTGGTCTCCATTTCACAAGGCTCCCTTGGAAGAATTCAAAAAGGATCTTATTAGAAGAAAAAATAGGGAAAGGAAATGAGATCTTTGCAAGAGAGTTTGGAAAAGGTAAAATAGAAATTTTAAAGGATTTTTCTAAGCAATACATCATCATCTCCTACTCCAAATTCAAAAGCCCATATGAATAGTAAGTTTTAACTTGCTAACTTACTTGAACCTATAGAGTTTCCCTCTATGGAAGGCTATAATTCATATATGTAAAGAAGACTTAAATGAAATAACTTGGATGGTGCCTTTAATATAGTGTCAAAATCTGTTCTACTCAAATAGATTAGTACACAATATAATGACTAGGTTTACATATGCTATCCAGTCAACTTTAACTTCTTTTTGTAACTATTTATGTAGCTCATAAACTACAACATACATGGGTTTGGATTAACAAATGAAAAAGATGTAAGTTTCAGAGTTCCTATGTGAAATGTAAAACATGAGCTTAGACAGTTTCTTATACCTGGAGAAAATTATGAGAGCCCTGGAGATTTTTTTTTTAGAAAGGGCAGGGCCATCCTTAAACAGTTTCACCCAAGGTCCCTATTCACAAATATAGCAAAATGTTTAAAGTAAACAGCCAATGGCATGTTGGAAAAATATAAGTGAGGCATATAGTCAATAACTTTGGATGAGGACTTTGGGAATGATTTTATGGGCACAAATAGAAAGCAAAATTAGTTGGCACAAGCCAAGATTTGATCAGTAAAAATTGTTACCCAACAATTTTTAATAGTCTTTCAAAAAATTCTTTGTTTTTGGTTATACATGTACATTGATTTTTTTTTCATAAACATTTCTTTATAAATCATGTTGGGAGAGAAAAACCAGAATACAAGAGAAAAAATCAGAAGAAAAAGATTTTTAAAAGTGATCATAACATATATTGATTTGCATTCTTCTCCATAGCTCTCTCTATTGATTCAGATGTATTTTCTATTCAAAGTTTATTGGGTATGCCTTGGATCATTGAACCACGGAGAAGAACCAAGTTTTTAATATTTGAACATTGTGCAATCTTGCTGTTATTGTGTGCATTGTATTCTTGGTTGTACTTGTTTCTCTCAATTAGTGTAAATCTTTCCAAGCCTTTCTAAAATCAGCTTCTTCATCAATTTATAGAACATTAATCTTTAGTTTACCATGACTTATTCAGCCATTTCCCAATTTATGGGCATCTACTCACTTTCCAATTCCAGAGTTGTAAATGTATATGTTTGTATTTATACATATATACATATGTCTCATAAGCACAGGTAAGCATATTTCTGTGTGTGTATATATATATATATATATATATATATACACACACACACACACGTATATGTATATATATATACGTATATATACATACATACATACATATATATACACACACATGCATATGTGTGTATGTATACATATATATATATATATATATACGTGAATTTGAAACTCCAAAAGTTGTGGATCATCATTTTTGAGAAATCCTAATAGAAAGATTGGGGGGGGGGGTTGTTTATTTTTGGTTTTTTGGTTTTTTTCCCCAGATGTAAAGCCTAAATTTGGCTTTTCAGAGCTTCTTCCCTTTGGTCCTGACTTGACACTATAAAGCAAAATGAAGCAAATTTAATCTCTCCTCACATAAAATTTATTCAAAAATTACAAACACACACCACCCCCATCCTTAACCAAACTTTTTTTTCCCCCAAGCTAAATATATATAATTCTTTTAACCATCAAAGCTCTTCACCACCCTGATTTTCATCCTCTTAATATTCTCCAGTTTATCATTGTTTTAGATGTGTAGCATCCTAAACTGAATACAACATTCCAGATGAGGTTTCTTGAGAGCAAAATACAGTAGAAATATTCCCTCCCTATGACTCTTCTTAATGCAGCCTGAGAACTCACTATTTTGGTCAAAACATCACACTATTGATTCATATTGAGCTTGCAGTCCACAAAAACCACCAGATTAGTTTTTCTTAGAACTATTGTTTATACATGTATTCCTCATTTATGTAAAGGACTTTGCAAACCTTGAGACACAATAAAGATGTTAGCTACTATTACTATTTTAGGTGTATAAGCTTCAAAATTCCATGAGGGAAAATATTAAGAAAGTATCCATAAGATTTTTTTTCTTCAAAATGAGACATATTCTAGACAGTGTCAGTGTTCCAATCTATAAATATCAAAGGCAAGATTTGTTATCTTTTATTCCCACTTGAGTAATTAGCTTTTAACCAAAAGATTGGATAAGTAAAAGTTTTATCTGGTCTTAGCTTTCTTGACAATTAAATGTTGTAGCAGATTAGTTTGATTGTAGTAAAGCCTCAACTAGAACAATCTGTAAGTAAATAATTCCAGAAAGCTTAGGGATTCTAGATAGTTCAAATATGATGCATAAGTAACACTATTGTTCTAAATATTTTGATGGAAATATCACTAATTTGTATTAGGGTAAGATTTCTCCAAATACTTTGTGCAAATAGCAATTAGGCTTTTGAAATATGTTAACAGAGATCATAAATATTAGTTCAAATGTTAAGGAGAGGTGGATGCAGCTATAATTATGATTGTGGAGTTATTAAGATAAAGGAAAGGAATTTGAGTAGGATTGACAGTAAAATAATCTTCATCATCATAATAATTAGATGCTTAAGATGGAATTATAAGTACCCACAATTAGTTTCAAAAAATTAATTCAAAAAATTTTGAAAAAGAAAATAAATTGTTTTTAAAAAGAAACAAAAGTAAAAATGTAGGCTTATTAAGGAGAGTAGAGTCAGTTTTAGAAACTAAAGCTTAAAACTCAAGTACAAATTTATTTTCACAACCTTACTTGGACTTTTATTGCTTCTGGGCAATCCTAGCATACCTTCATTATCAGCTCACTATTCTATTCTCAACAATGACTCTTTCAAACCTTCTTATCCCTCCTGAAACCTCCTTAGTCCTCAGATCTAAGGGTCTGTTCTGTCTCATTCTCGTTGACCTTTCTTCAGCCCCTGACACTGTTGATCACCCCTTGAAACTTGCTCCTCAAGGTTTTTCAGGCCCCTATTGACTCCTGGTTTTACTCTTGCTTATATGATGTTCCTTCTTTCTCCTATTCTGGATTTTCTTTCAGATCAAATGTTTCAGATCAATACCTTCAGGGTTATGTTAGGAATCCTCTTTTCTTCTCCTTTTATACTACTTTATTTGATGATCTCATCAGATCCCCATGGATTTAATTACCAGTCTCTATGTTAATGGTTCTTAACTCTATCTACCTTCCCTATTCCAACCTTTCTGTTGACCTCCAGTCTTATTTTTCCAGCTTTATTTGAGATACCTCAAACTGTTTATCCAGTAAACATTTTAAACTCAGTATGTCCAAAACAGAACTTATCTTTCCATCTAGTTATCCATCCCACCCCAATCTCCACCCCACCAATTACCTTCCCTGTTACTATGGACAGTAACAGGATGTTTCTAATTGCTCAGACTTACAATTTAGGAGTTATATTGGATTTTTAACTATCTCTCATCTCTCCCTCCACTCAAACCCCATAACCAAGATGTTGCTGAGGTCTATAAATTTCACCTTTAAAGTTTACAAAATAACTTACTTATATTATTTTATTTGAAACTTACAACTACCTTGAAAGTAGGTGCTATTATCATATCCATTTTACAGGTAAGGAAACTGAGGTTTAGAAATTAAGTGACTGGTCAAGGGTTACTTAGCTAGTGAGTTGGGATCTATTGGAGATATCAGATCTTCCTTAATCCATCTGCCTACTTTACAGATGAGGAAACTAAGTCCCAAAAAATTTCGCAAGGTCACAGATAATAATGGTGAGATTCAAAGCCACTTTTATTTTATTCTAAAGGCAATTTTATGTCCATTCCTTTATGCTATATTTAGATTAAGGCAAGAATCAAATATTCAAAAAAGGTATGCATGGTTTGACATTGGTAACTTGTAGAAGTAATACCTTATTTGGGAACTATCGATCCACTAAAGTGTAACAATACTATTACTCCTATTATTCTTCCTGATGACTTGGAGTTCATTTTTAAACTTAAAGAGTCTGCCAGTAGAATACTTTTTAGACCCTATCCAGCTGGAAATCAGGGGTGATATAATTGTGAGTATGTGTTATTTGAGGAATAATCTAAAAAGGATTACCGAAAATCATTACAAAAATATGAATTGTTGCTAATTGATTATGATGATAAGGAGACATCTGTGTGGCACATAGGATAGAGTTCTGGATTTGGAGCAGGAATACCCTGAGTTCAAAACTGGCCTCAGATAATTAGTCACTTTGTGGGCAAGCCATTTAAACAGTGTGTCTCAGTTTCCTCCTCTGTTAAATGGGGACAACAATAGCATCTATCTCGTAGTAACAATAAAGTAAGTTAAAATCACAAAGTACATTGCAAACTTTTAATCAATATAAAATACTAGCTATTATATAAATTTGTTCATCTAAAAGAAAATGCTATTTCTATAGGTATATGCTATTGTTTGATAGTACTGCATATTTGTCTAGATATACTGCTTGAATTTTTTTTACATCATACGAGTGTTCAGAAGAGCCATCCCTTCCAGAAAGAAAAGATTATTATTCATAGAGCTGAAGTTTTAGGTGTTTTGCTTATTTCTGTTGTGCATTTAGAATTAAGCTGGTATTTACTATTAAATTTAACTTCAAGTTTATTGCTATTTTAGAAAACTAGCTCATAGATGAGAAAATTTGTGATAAGTATGGTATATTAAGCCCAGTTCTATATATATTGCAGTTTAAACTTCAAACACTTGTAAAACATTCCTAGCAAATTTAGTGTGAAGGAAAAGTATTTTCTAAAGTTAAATACAAATAATTCATGAGAAATTTAGATGAAAATTCTTTAAACCATGTTAACTCACCTGTGTTGTAGCAAAAGTGAGGCATTTACTGTTAGTGATCCAGGTAGGTAGGAAAAACTAGAACTCAGCTACAAGTATGTTCTTGTCCAGTTATTTGCTTTTTTACAAATTCTATAACTTACTCATTTCTCATTAGTCTGAGAGAACATTAGGTCTTAATTTCTACCTATTACACTGTCGTTCATCCACATTTCTTTTCCTATAAATCAAAATATATCATATTGATCTAAATAAAGTTCATATTTTATTTCCAAATATTATATAAAATTTTAATGTAGTTTTGCTATTGGTTATTTTTTAATGTTTACTTATACATCTACTTTCAAGGGATCTCACTTTAAGTGTATGGCTGTTATAAATGTATAAAATATATAAGTGTATAAAGGCTAATAATGCACATGAAATGGAAAAGAGTGGTCAAGTAAGAAAAATCTGATTTTCTTTTAGTTTCAGATATATCACAAACTTGCTGTATAACCTTAGGCACAAAAGGTTAGCTTCTCTGCACTTGTGTTTCTCCCTTTGTAAAATCAAGGGACTGAAATTTAAGGCCCCTTTAAATTTCAAAATACTACAACTCTATCTACTCTTTGATAATTTATTTCTTGCTTATTGAAGTGTTCTACCCTCCAGTTGTCATTCATTAGTACAGAGCAATGTTCTCTTGGGACCACAGAGAAGTGGAAATTGACTGAGCTCCCTCTATGTTACATTATGGTGTTTTCTAGGAAAAAGACTAGGTGTTATTAAGTTTGCTCATGGCCCAAATTTCTAATTTAACTCTTAATTCTGCTGACACAGTCTTCTTGACTCTCAGATATGCTATTGGCATATTATTTATTCATGAACTCTTTTATTTAGAGATATACTGAAGTGTCTTGTCATTATAGCATACTTTAAAACTTGTAGAGTCAGAAATATTAAGAGTTAAATCAGAAATTCAGTTCATGAGCAAAGTTGATACCATCTTCAATCTTTCTTTTACCTTGAGACTCATTATAAACTAATGACCACTGGAAAAAGGGATGACTGTAGGAATGTTCTCAGAGGATAACTGAAGTAGGCCAGTACTTATTCAGGCTCTGTTCAGGTTCAATAATGGTATGGAATAAAGTACTAATATATAATTTAAGAGTTAAGAAAAGGAGCTTAGCTATGGCATAGAGAGGACACTCCATAAGGGTACAGCAATTATCTTATTTACCAGGCTCTCTTGCTGCCACATAGAATTATATCTCATCTGCAGAACAGCTTGTGGCAACTTGCTTTGTTAAGGGATATATATATATATATACACATATATATATATATATATAAAGGATGAAATCATGTGCCAGACTATGTGCTAAATGATCTAAATCAATGTGGTCTGAGTGGTATGTTTGTTTTTTTTTTTTTTTTAGTAAACTAGGAAGATAGATTATAAGATTACATATAAAATTAATCTTGTAGGCCATCTAGTCCAAACACCTACCTTTACATATGGGGAAACAGAGCCATAGAGTATTGCCTGCAAAGTTATCTTAAGTAATAGATACAAAGGCCAATAAAATATCAAGAACAGATTAATTACATATTGGTGAATGAACTAGCAAAACCTAAACAGCAGGATCCTGGTACATGTTGTTCTTACCACAATTTTGAAGGCCATATCAGCAAACCTTTATCTTTATGAGAATAAGCCTAAAGTTAGTCATAGAAGGAAAAAAGAAAATAAACCCAAGCACCATTATAAGTGCTTTACAAATATTATATCATTTGATCCTTAACAACAATGCTGGAAGATGGGTGCTATTTTTAATGCCATTTTACAGTTGAGAAAATGGAGGCAGATAGCAATAAAGTGACTAACAAAGGTTAATCTAGAGGTAGATTTAATGTAGATCTTCCTGATTCCAGTCCCATCATTCTATCATCTGTGTCACCTAACTGCTTTTCTCTCTCTCTCTTTCCCTTTTCTAGTTGTATCATGTTTACATAATTTGTTTCACTAACTGGATTGATCTTTTTTTTGTTGTTTTTTTTTTAAAGAAATGCCATTTCTTACTAGCACAGCATTAGCTATTTGGGAGGTTGTAATTAAATATCAATTCTGACTCCCTGTTCAACATTTAAAGGTTTTTATGATGTGATTCCAAGGTGTCTTTTTAAACCATTTTACTACCACTCAATTTTACACATACTACATTGCAGTCACAGCTTAGCCTACTGGCTATGTGACACTATGGCATTCTGTCTCTCACTTTGGTGTCTTTGAACAAGCTGTCTGACTTTTCCAGAATTATCAATCACTCTCATTTCTGCTTACTTTCCATGGGTGTCAACTACTAGTAGAGATTTTTCTTGATTTCTTCAATTAGCACTTTTCCTTCAGTGGAATTGTTTTATATCTTTTGTGTATATATGTCTCTCTCTCTATATATGGACACATACACACACACACACACATATATATACATATATGTATATAAACACACCTATATATATGCATATATGTGTGTGTATATATTTATACACACATAATTTTTTTACTTACCCATATACACATTTTTTTCCTCCTTCAGTAGAATGTATCTTCTTGAGAGCACTGGCTGTTTTATTTTTCCTTTCTTTTGCCAGCACTTAACACAGGGCCTAATACATTTAGAGGCAGATCTTTATCTATCAGTCACATTGCTAGAAACAAACCTGAGTCTATTTTCCAAAGCATATCATTTGAAGTCACATACTCATTCTGATACATTTCACTCTGATTCAGTGAATTCCAAGGAAGTCTCATGCTTTCTATGATTTTCCAGACCTATCCCCCAATTATACTTCTCTCTGGATAGTTGAACTCATCTCCTATGTCTACAGAGTATCATTAGCATAGATTTACCCAGTCAGAATAGTACTTAAGCCACTACCTAATAGAACTCCCATGTCCTCTCTGACTGCCACATTTCAATGAACCCCACTGGCACAATACTGTCAATCACATGAGCAAACAAGAAGTCATACATGGATCTTCTAAATGGCATTTTCCTTTAAGAATGGATTAAATACAAGGAGTAAAATGATACATAATAAAACTTCAAATGAACACTAACAGCTTTTCCCAGACTCAGGTAAGGTTTTGCTCATCAATAACCATTATCTAAATGATGCTGCCCTTCTTCTTTTAGCAAGTTCAGTTTGTTTTTCACTCTCATCTTCCCAGTCCTCCAAGGAGCGAACAAAAAGTATTTTTCAAACTGATGTTCTATATTTGTCATTCAGCAGGGGCAGTGATTAGATGAAGGACTCAAGAACAGATGAATTTAGTCCTTCTCTGTGACATGGGGACATGAACTCTCAAGGTTCCTTGGGCTTTAAATTATTTTTTTCTTTTTTCTTTTTCTTTACATAGTTTTTTATGCTATTTATTTTGTGTGTGTGTTGTTTTTCATTTATACTCAAACTTTGTGTCCCATGCTTTCTTTCGTTGTGTCTGTATTCATAAATTGATTAAGGCACCCAAGCATCAGTCTTATATGAGAAAAGTGTTATCAGATTTAGAGCAGACTCTCTTCTATTTGATAACCATCTTCCAACGCCTTGTTGCTTTTAAATCTGCTTCTCCTTCTTTTCTATTTCTATGGTGGTTAAGAATTGTCATTTCTCTCTTAGCCTTTTTCACTATGCAATAGAAATTGGCTGGTCCTTGCCATGGTAAAGGACTTAAAAAACAAGTGATATTTAATGGTTGTTGTATTTGATTCTTAAATTTGAGAAGCCTAAGTCCATTCTATAATATGAAGCAGAATTGGAGTAGTTTAGTACTTGATCCCAAGCAACTGCTTTCATCTATGTCCCATTCACAATGATTTTTTTATGTAGCATAAGGATATTGGAAAAATTAAAATTATTTATATGAATTTTATATAATATAATGAGTACAAGTCAGCCTTGTGATATTTTAAAACATTCCTATCTTTTTCTAAGAAGGGAAAGAAATGAGTGAAGAATATGAATCAGTACAGATTTCTTACACATAATTTAATGATTATAACAATTCACAATTTATTATATGCAGAGTTTTAAAAGCCTTTCTCCTACACATTTTATCTTTTAATCTTTGCAGCAAGCTTCTGAGCTTCATAAGGAAAAAAACACTATCCCACTTTACAAAAAAGGAAATGGATATAGGGAGATTTACTCAAATTTCAACATTAGTATAGGTCCCCCCAAAAATTCAGATTTTTTGTGTGACCACACCATTAAAAAAAGTTGAAGATCCTAGACCTACCTCTCAGACCCCATACCAAAATAAGATCAAAATA
This sequence comes from Myrmecobius fasciatus, assembly GCA_023553655.1. NCBI lineage: Eukaryota > Metazoa > Chordata > Mammalia > Dasyuromorphia > Myrmecobiidae > Myrmecobius > Myrmecobius fasciatus. The sequence continues at coordinate 13,790 of JAJPUD010012332.1, forward strand.
GTTACATGATTTGGACATAAAACTGACATCATAAGCAAATTAGGAGAGCAAGGAATAACTTACCTATCAGGTATTTGAAGAAGGGAGGAATTTATGACCAAAGAATAACTAGAGAACATTATGAAATACAAATAGACAACATTGATTATATTACATTAAAAAGATTTGGCACAATCAAAACCTTCACAAACAAGATTAAAAGGGAAGTACAAAGCTGGAAAAAATCTTTACAGTCAGTGTTTCTGATAAAAGTCTCATCTTTAACATGTATAAAGAACTGTGTCAAATTTATAAGAATACAAGTCATTCAGTTGAAAAATGGTCAAAGAATATCAGACAATTTTCATATCATGAAATTAAAGGCATCTATAGTCATATAAAATGTTCTAAATTACTATTGATTAGAGAAATTTAAATTAAAACAACTCTGTAGTACCTCTTAACACTTTTCAGATTGGCTAAGAAGACAGGAAAAGATAATGATAAATGTTGGAGAGGATATGGGAAAATTGGAACACTAATGCATTGTTGGAGGAGTTGTGAACTGATCCAACCAATCTGGAACTATGCCCAAAGAGTTATCAAAATGTGTGTACCCTTTCATCTAGCAGTGGCTCTACCAAAGAGATAATAAAAAAGGGGAAAAGGACCCACATGTGCAAAAATGTTTGTAGCAGCTCTTTTTTGGTAGCAAAGAAATGGAAAATGAGCTAGTGCCCATCAATTGGGAAATGACTGAATAAGTTGTGGTTATGAAGATAATGGAATATTATGGTTCTATAAAAATGATGAACAAGCTGATTTTACAAAGTCCTGGAAAGATTTACATGAATTGATGTTTAGTGAAACAAGCAGAACCAGGAATACATTGCACACAATAACAGCAAAATTGTGCAATGATCAACTAAAAGACTTGATTCTTCTCAGTGGTTCAGTGATCCAAGGCAATCCTAATGGATTTTGGATAGAAAATGCCATGTGCATCCAGAAAAAGAACTATGGAGATTGAATATCAATCAACAACACATGCTTTGTTCACTTCTCTGTCTCTGCCTCTCTGACTATGTCTCTCTCACTCGCTCTCTCTCTTTCTCTCTCTCTCTCTCTCTCTCTCTCTCTTTTCTGTTTTTCTTTTTTTTTCTGAGTTTTCTTTCCCAACATGATTCATAAAGAAATGTGTGTTTAAAAAAAAGTTAATATATATGCAAAAAAAATCTGAACGCCTTTTATTCCCATATGTGATTTTTAGGGTATTTTGTTTATGTAGATGATAAAACCAAGAATGTTATTCTCACAAGCTAGAAACCAGGCAACAAGAATTTATTAAGCACTTACTACATGCCAAGCTACATGCTAGGAATACAAATGATAGGGGGGAAAAAGAGAGTTTCTTTCCCCAAGTGGTTTACATTTCAGTTTAAAAATGCAATTCACAAAAGGTACCTGAAAGAGAACAGGGAGAGAGGAGAGCCTGAGGGTAAGAGGAAACATGGTGCAGAATTTGGAGAATCAGAAGTACAGGAAGGAAATGAAGTGTTACCAGTCTGTGGTTTGCCACATCCACAAAGTGGAATCCCTGGAAGGTTCTCCTCAATGTGAACCACTATGGTGGAGCGATGATCTAGGATGACAGCATGGTGATGAAGTCCACGAGAGTATAAAAAAAAATTTGAAACAGTGACCATCTCAATTCAGATATAATTGGTTGATTTAAAGAGATTTTCCATAATCCTAATTCAAGCAAACCATTTTTCATCTATATCAACTACCCATTAATTTCCTTGTGGGGGTAAGGAGATGGTCAAGTTTCTTTGCCATTTCAAAATGAGCTAAGGTATTAGGAACTTTGACTGAGCAAGCCCCCAGGGCAGGGACAAACTACCTATGTTCTCTATGGAAACTAGGCCCCTATTCCCTGAAACAGTATTAATGAGGCGTGAAACATTTTGCACAGCATCAGTCTGTAATATTGCTTCTAAAGTTGCCTAACCATTCCACAGGAGAGACACAACAGAGCCTATCAGTCTACCTCCTCTGGACTACTAAATTGCCTATTACCCACCATGGAAATATAGGACATGATTTTATTGATGCTTCAAAAAGAACATTCACAATAATCTATCTCTAGAGAAATATCACCCCTGCCGGATCTAAGTTGTCAGAAACCTCTGCTGAATTCTTGGACCTTTTCCTTTTTTCTCACTCCCATCAGGCTTGGTCCTTACACACCTTCACACCATATTTCCTTTTTGATGCTCAACTGCAATACAACTCTACATCAACACCATGCTCTTAAGGGATTTTGTTCTGCTCAGGGAAATAGATAGGATGCTTTCAGACTCATCTAGCTCTATAATATTGGGATTTCTGAAAAACATTCAAAAGACATGCTCTTATACAGGTAGATTTTGATTCATTTCTTTCTCTCTGATTCACAGAATATCTTGGCCAGGGGAGAATTAACATGGTCTAAATTTATCCAGACTAAATAATATAGTATGAGATTTTTCAATCATTTGTTTTAAACACACTCCCTTACAGAGTTTCAATTTTCCTTTACAACTCAGCTCATTACATGAAGCTTTTCCTGATGCCCAATTTATAATATATACAAACACTTCTTGATTTATTGTTATTTTTTCCATTTTCTATAACTTCTATATGTATTATATATAGTTTAATATACATACATAAATACATAATATGTACATATTATGTATTTATATGTATATCAAATATACATATTCATATGTACATTAGAGAGAGAGTTTAATTCACTAATATTTAAGCTCATTGAGGGTAGAAATGATGGCATTCTTGTACTTGTTATCTAAAGTACCTTACAGGGTTCCAGGCACATAGTATGAGTTTAGGCAATGCTCATTGATTGAGGTAGGACACATTTTTCACGAATGGAACAGTATTTTTTCGTTGGTTTATGGAATTGCTAGTTATCCCAAAATTCTTCTTGCAGGGTGGGTTTATTCAAATCATGGTTGATGTATTATGCATGCCCCCAAGGGTCTGCCTAGAATTTCTCTATACTAGCTTTTGGGCAAGGCCAAAGATCAAAGCTCAAAATCCTTTCTGAGACTGACTCTGGGCTATGCTACTATTCTACAGAGTATTTCATATATTCAATTGATAGGCATTTTCAAAGGACATGAGGATCTATATCTGCAGCAAACCTAAAAAAGGCAGTGGTGAATTTTGCTAGTGAAATACCTGATGGCTAATGAACGTATTCCATGCTGAATATGCCATAAGAAACTCAGATTGTTTTCAACCTCTTGCCTCCAGAGGCAGGGTCTTTACTCCTTTAGATTTATTAGATTCTGTATAGATTTCTAGTCATTATGTAATGTACTTGAAAGACTTCTTGAATCTAATTTAATGAAAGCAGGGAAAAGCTTGCCCCATTCCCCCACCCTTTTTTGTGATGGAGACTCTGTATGAATCTAATTAAGAATAAAATCTCTTCTACATAGAAGGAGCTGAGAATTATCAAAATTAACACCCGGGGCCCTATTTAAAGTAGAAATGGATATGGGTCAGTAACAGTCACAATAGCATCAGTAAAAATTTGAAAGTTAATGAATTTGGGAGATTTGTGTAACAGAATTCACATAGTTTGCCTCTTTTAAAAAAAATAAACACAGCTTTGAATCTTAAGATGAATCCTATCTACAATTCAAATGTCAGAATTGAGAGAATGCTGAACTGGAATTAAAATACACCTAAAAACACTAGCTCTGTACCACCAGGTAAGTCATTTAACTTTGCAGCTTCCATTTCTTCATCTGTGTAATGAGGATTTTAAGGTTGTTCCATCAAATGTCACAGTTTATATAAAGTCCTTTGCAAAATTTAAAGAACTATATAAATGTTAGCTAAGCACAGATAAGAAAATATGGATTGAAGTGACTCTATTATATATAAAAAAATATTGAAGGACATGATAAAGCTCTCCAAACCATAAAGCCTAACTTGGATACCATCTTTGGGAAATCCCTTGGAGTAGAGGTCCACAAACAATTGTCACTGGGCCTTCGACCATGAGAAGATCTTTACCAGCTCATTGAAAAAGTCTGTATAACTTGCAGTGCAGCTGAAAAGCAATAATTTGCCCCACCTGAGCTGAGGATTACACCTTTAAATTAGAATACACTTCTTAAGACACAGAGTTTTTGTGGTAATGGCAAGGTCTCTGTGAAACAGAAAGCAGCCCAGTCACTGACAGGTAAATAGATTTAGACATCCTGTCCAACCTTCTGTAAAGACCCCCAACTTTGGTGAGAAATATAAATCCCAAACCTGAGAGGAACCTCCCACCTGAGGAACTAGCAAAGCAGAGGTTTGGCCTTGTCAGGAATCAAGAATTCCTTTGGCATTCTTAATGTCAGGGATATAAACAGGAAGGATAATCCTAGAGACAGCCAGTTATAGCAGTTCTTATAAGGGAAAAACATTTTTATGCAGAGCAGGAACTCTAAAATGACTGACTGAGAAGCTCCTACTCACCTTTTCCCTCTGCCTTTTGAACTGGAATGGAGCAGAAATATTTTTGTTGCAGAATTCAGCATTTTTATAGAACTCTTGGCCACAATCCTGTATTGACATAAAATGTTTTACTGCTTCCTTTCAATGATAATAAATAATGACATATTTAAATAATCATATGTTACTTTAATAATAAAATCACTTGCAAGATTAGTAGCATGAGAAATAATATCCTGTATTTTATGGATAAGGCTGTCAAAATGGCCTCAGAGTCAAATAACTTGCCCATTATCACATACCAGATACTTGCTAAAGCTAGTAGCATTATTTCTTACTCTTATTCCAGATTTCTTCCCACTACACTTTAAAGCCTAGAGGGGGCAGAAAAAGAAAAAGATAGACACTTATTTCTTAGGAAAATAAATTTGAAGCAAGAATCCAAGTAAATCAGTAGTGTTTATTAGGCAAGCTTTGGATATTGTACTTTCTGTGTCTATTACTAATGAAGAGCAAAATGAGCAGAACCAAGAGAGAACATTAACAATTGTTTTAAGAATGATTTTGCACAAATAAGTTATTATTTCTATTATATATACCCAAATTAACTATAAAGGACATATAAAGATGCTATCTACATCCATAGAAAGATGTATGTTTAGAATAATTCTATAATCTATACACATATATAAACACATGTATAATATGTGTATACATATATGTATATGTAATATACATGTGTGCATACATATATGTATGTGTATATATGCGTGTGTGTGTGTGTGTGTTTATCTAATGTTAGGCATCCCTGGACTGAAGGGGGAAGGGAAGGAAAAAAGGGAAAAAATTTACATCTTAATTTTGTTGTTTATTTGATAGGAATAGCAAGTTATACATAGTAGATTTGCAATATGGGGTTATGGAAATATTTGTTTTATTCTATAAATTAAAAAAAAGTGTTGACCCTTTACTGTAATGCATCCAAAATAAACAACAACAATAATAAAAACATTCTCTCCTTCTTCCCTCCCCCTGCCAAGTACAAATTGATCTTCATCATGAAAAATGGCTCAGGATTCAACATTCCACATTTTCTTAAGTCACCCTCAGTTGCCTCTCTCCCCTAATTGGAAGACTGGAGGGCAAAACACTGAATCAGTCTCAAAGTCTTCTTTTATGGAGGACTCACAACTTTCCTGGTACCCTCAGTTTTTATTATTCCCTGAATTGCTTTGCCCCTCTTTGAGTATATTATCTTCCTATATTTGATTGCAAAATTCTTTGAGGACTGGTACCATCTCTTTTACTTATTTATTTCCCCAGTGTTTGGCACAGAGCAGGCACTTAATAAACTTTAATTAAGTTTAATTGAATAAAGTATAAATACATATATTTATAAAAATAAAAATTTTAAATATTTGCAACTCAAGAATATTGTGCCCTAGGTGAGGGGCTACTTTATCTACCCTCATCCCAATTCTCTCTGTGAAGCTTTTTCTGGAGTGAATATCATGACCAATTTAGAACCTTCCCTGGGCCCAGAGATGCTGATGCATGAGTTACTTCACCATTAATGGAACCAGTAAAGTCAGCTAAGTGGTATAGCAGATAGAGCGGCAAATTTGGAATTCCAATAGTGCCTCAGATACTTACTAGCTTTGTGACCCATCTCTGTGCTTCCATTTCTACTTCTAAAATAGGTATAATAAAAGTAACTATTACTTTCCAGTGTTCTTGTGATGATCAAATGAAAGGATATGGATAAAAGTAATCAAACATTTATTACACCCCTACTATTTGCCAAGGGGCTTGAAAAAATCCAGAGGACTGATGGGAAATTATGAGATTGCTACCTTGGGCACCCCATTTAAGGAAGAGCTTTCAATTGTAAACCCTCCATTCTTTTCAATCAGAGGAAGGGAGAGTCACTAACTGGAAAGGGATACTGAGGAATGAGTTTGAGAGTTGATATCATCATCATCCTGCAAGGTGATGAGAAAATTGAAAAGTTTAATACTCTATAAACGTTACCTATTTTATATCCATTCATTCCAATAGCTTTTATAGAGCAGTCACGTAGCTGCAATAAGTCAATTAAGGGGACCTGAAAGTGGCAGTTCTTAGGAAGTGAGGTGAAGGCTTCATTGATATGTTGGAATATACTTCCTTCCCTTTCCTAAAAATCCCATAACTTATGGTTCTGAAACTTGAATAGTGATGAGTGAACATTTCTGGTGAAAGTGGAAACTGAGAAGTTTTCTCTTTAAATTGGAGATGTCTAACCCACCAGCAAACTTTTCCTTTTCAGTCATTCCAGCTAAGGGTTGAATTATTTCAAACTTCAACAACCTAAAGAAATATTTCTTTTTTTTTTTTAAATCAGGTCAGTAGGAAAACACTGTGGCTTTTGAAACTAAAACAGCAGGGATCTCTAATTTGATTTTATTGCTCTGTGCTGGTCATAACAGTTTTAAAAGTTGCCCCTGGTGTGAATGTTCCCAAGCTCCTGAGCAGGATCTAGCCTCTGAGGCTCAGTCATGTTTTCCAAAGTAATAAAATGAATGTTCAGGGATTTATCATTTCATTTTAAGTCATCCCCATGGAATGACATTTGGCAGAAAACCCTTGCCTAGGAGAGAATTCTTTTATTTTCAGTTTTTAAAAAAGGGGCAGGAAATTTTATATTAATAAAATCCCACTTTCTTATTTTTCTGTAATAAAATGTAATGCTATGCTTGCACAGTTTTTCAGTTGATAGATATTGTTTCTTTTTAAGAGCAAACTCAGGAGATCAAGAATACAGCAAGTTTAGTTGTAGATATTCCCTAAACCTTTCTACCACCCCCGTAATTATAATACAAACAGGCACTGGTTTTTGATGGCACCAAAATTATTAATAATGATATTTAATCTTACATTTTTAGTGCAGGGAGACATTTTCTCAGCCTCGTACTCTTTAAAGTTTCTTGAGGTATACTATTTTTATCAGTAATAAGCTATTTTTCATTCTGGTGTCATGTTCCTTGATGTTTACAGAGTATCCTAAAAATCCTTATGACAGAGTGCATAGTACCAGCTAGAAATATGACCTTTAGTTCACTTGGTTATTTTAACCAGAGCAGGTTCTTTCCTTTCATCATCCATTTCTGTTTTCTCTTTTACAATTTCTTTTTTATCCTTTCCCAGGTCTGCATCCAGGAAAAGCAGAAAAATGTGTTGCCTAAATAAAACAATACCCTCTCCAATGTGATAATTCTCCATTGGTGATGGCTACTATAGAAATTATATTTATTAGAATAAAGTTCTAATCCATATTAAAATTTACATACCTCTAGCAGAAAAGATAAACTCTTTCCCTACTCTCAAAAAATCATGTTGATTATATCAGGATAATTGCTTGAAGTCTAATTATAAGTAACAAATAAAATATTTTACCTTGAGGACAATTAAATAATGACAGATGCTTTGGCAGAAATCTGTCAAATTAATATCAACTGTATGTGAATAAGCAAATAAGCAATGAAAACCTCAAAAAAAGAGATGATGTTTCTAGGTGATTCCTCACTGTGTCCCCCAATTACAGGATCTACAGGACAGTAGGCAGATAGATGGCACAGCAGATAGAGACACAGTCCTGGAGTCAGGAAGACTGCTCTTCACCAATTCAAATCAGGCCTTAGATATTTATTAGTTATGTTGTCTTGGGCAAATCATTTAACCCTATTTGCCCCATTTTCCTCATCTATAAAATGAGCTAGAAAAGGAAATGTCAAACCACTCCCATATATCTGTTAAGAAAACCCTTAATAAAAGATTAGGATATCACTGAAAACAACCTGAATACAATGAGGAGAGAAAGCAGATGCAACAAATAAGTAATTTGCTAAGATACTTGGATAGGCAGTGATCAGAAAGAGTGACAGAATAGAGGATCTCAGATCACAAAAATACAGAGAGTAGGAGAAATTATCTATAGAACTACCAAAAGTGCACAATGTATTTTGGACAGAAGAAAGGAAAAATGATACTAAATCATGTGTTCTTACTAGAAAAGGTCAAAAAGTAAGAAAATATATTTCTATACCTCAGATTGTGAAGATTGCTTGCCCCAAGAAAGCCAGTGGAAAACAAATGGTTGAGTGATGAGATGAAGGAGTTATAGAAATTCTAGCCTGAACTAGAATAAATGATGGTGAAATATGGCACCTATATAGCATGTATAGACTTATAAAAATTATACATATGATCTCACCAAATTCTCATAACCACCTTGTCCTTTAGCCTCTGGAAATTATTCTTCTCATTTTATAGATCAGAAAACTAAGCTTTAGAACAATTAAATGATTAATATTTGTTATATATAGATGGAAAGGTAAAAATAAGCACTCAACTTTGCTATCTATTGAACAATTTAATGCTCTTCTCAGAGGGTATAACTAAATTTTTGAGGAGGAAGCTACTCTATTTTCTAAATGAAAAATGTACACAGGTGTAATTATGATAGTGGTCATATAGTATGAATTAGAGATGAAAGACAAATTTTTTCTTTTTTACCTTGCAAGTACCTGTGGGAAACTGATTTGTTGTTGTTGTGGAGGTAGTGGTGGTAGTAATGGTAGTAGTAGTAGTGCTTTTGATTTTTACTTGACAGGTGGAGAGAAAAAGAAAGGAGAAGGGAGAAGAAGAGAGGAGAAGAAAGGTGAGGAAGGAAAAGGATAAAAGAGAAAGGAAAGGGAAATGATTGTAACTTCTCAGAAATAACAAGAAGAACATAAAACAACTTCCCCAGTGTAAATATGTTTACTAAGTATTCTTATGGGTACTTGAAGGACACTAGAAACCTCATTTCTGTAACTCTACAAAATACTTTCTGCCTCAATAGCATTGTGGTATATTTGATGTGAGTACCATTATGTCAATTTTAATATTGAGTAAATTAAGACTCATAATGGCTAAGTGATTGGCTGTCATCAGACTACTCAAAACTGAGACCAGCACTCAATGTGTCTGATTTCCAGTGCACTGTTCTTTCTTCTGTGCCTCATTGCCTTGAAATATAAATCTTTAACTCATATTTATGGCATTAACACTTATTTATCCACCAGGCTGAAAATTATCTATACATAAACTTTTGCCCTCCAAATTCATTTCTCACTACAATTTTCTGGGTAAGTACACATGGCTTAATTATTGCCCTTAAGTTTCTTCAACACCTTCACTTCTGTATTATCAGCAGATAAGCATGATCTCATGCCTTTTCTCTCCTGCTTTGGGAGTTATTTCATTCTCTGAGGAACCTCTTCTCTCACTGCCAGGTTGAGACTTTCATATATAGATTTGTTTTCATATTTTACATTATGCTGCTTGCCTACATATCTCTCGAATGACTAAAGGGATCACTCAGATGCCAATTGTAACCAAGAGAATGGATCTGAAGAGAACATTTAAGGGCTATGAATATTATAAAACACAGTTATTCCCATAAAGAACTTAAAATCTCTTTATTCATGGAAGCAGTTATACTTATTTGAATTTTTGCCGTATTTGATTGTAAATGTTTTATCTGACACTTGCCTAGAGCTGTGTTCTCAGTATGTTTATACTATTAAAATTATTAAGAATCTTTCCAAAGAGTTTTTGTTTATATGTGTGATATTTATAGATATTTACCATATTGGAAATAAAGAAATAATTTTAAATTGGAGATCCCTCTCTGAAAAAGTTTTTTAAAAACTTTTCTCTGGAACACACTTTGAGAAACACTGGCTTAGAGTAGTTTTAAACCATTATTTTAAAAGTTATATACACATATCAGCATTAAAGCTCAGGTCTTAACTGAGAGTAAATTTATATTTTCTGGAAATGCATTCTGAAAGATAATTTTTAATTAAATCTTGTTAAAATATAAAGATGGCCATATCAACACAAGAGAATAAAAACAATGAAAAACTTCCAAAGCACCTGGAGATTTCATTGTCTTCATTATGCATACCTCAATTGTCCAAAATGTCAGTACTCTTCCCTTGGAAATTTTTTTTTCCTCCTGATAATTCAATAAGGGAGAAAAAGGTTGATTTGTCAGCTAGAAGAACTAATTGAGCATGAATTGAAAGAATTTAGATACTCAGTTATTTCCTGGGATTCAGGATCAGGTTGGGTTGACATTGAAGATTTTGCTTTTCACTCCTGTCCACCTCCACACATTGAAACAAACATTGTCAAAAGCAATGGACTTTATGAAAGCTTTTGAAGAGTACTTTGTTGATTCCAACAGAAAAAAGGAGAGGGAGAATCAACTGCTAATGGGAGTATAAATGTAGGGGGGAGGAAGCAGGCTGAGAAAGATTTTTTTAGAAGACAAGAAAAATATGTAAACCCAGACTGACATCAGAAGAAATAAAGTTAAGAAAGTGGCTTAAAAATCAAAACACCTGGACATTTTTATTTGAGACCTTAAACATGATCTCTCTTGGGACATCATTTATTTATAATTGATTAGCTTCATGAGATTCTTTCACTTCTTCCTCTATTCTCTTCATGGTACTTAGCTTGCCAATTCAATTTTTTCTTACCTTATTTTCATGACCTCATACCCACAATAAGAAAGAGCAGTAATTAGTTACTATTTATTAAAATGAAATCAGTCTACACCTTCTTGCTTCCCTCTCTTCATTTGCCTTTTCAAAATTAAACATTTATAACTTTTCTCAGACAGGCAACTTATCAAAGGATATATCTTGATAATGAAACTTAGACTGTTAGTAAATGGAAGGGAAAAGCCAATAAGCAAGATATTATCTCAGGAAGACTTGATTTCCCAGTGGTGTGAAATTATGTAAAACACAGAAAGAAGCACAGATTGCATTATTATTAATTATTCTCTGATTATTTATTAAATCTAATTACTATATGAATCCTATTGCTTCTTTTCATCTGTTTATGCCCACCATTAAAATAATTGTAATTCTAGAATAACCTTGTTAGAAAGACATAAAAACATAAAATATTTAATGGAAGAAAAGGCAGGAGTGCAGACGTAACTTTCCTACAATTCATTCATTAGAATAGAAGATAGCAAACTGTGACTGAGGTTCTACAAAGTTCTACAAAGATCTTTCAGATGGGGTAAATTTATGTGTTCTGAAATATCTGTTTATATTATTATGTAGCATTAATTTTTTCTATGATTTTACCAAAGGGCCACATGTAAACAGAGTCACAAAGAGCATACGCACTTACTGAAAGCATGCTGTCAATGTTCAAACATCAAATTAAATATTTTTACAATTATAAGTGTCTTAAAAAGCTGTCTAAAGCTCAGAAAAGTGATTTGTTAATGATCACATAGTTAATATGTCAGAAGCCTAAGTCTTCCTGATTTCTAGCTCCAAATAATATGCACTGTGCTGTTTTCTCATGTCTGGTTAGTTGTAATTGTGAGCCTACTCTCTTTTCTTGAAGTTGAGACAATATAGAATTAAATATTTCAATGATAATAATGTACTAACACCTAGGCATTGCAGGCTTAGTGTGTCTTTTGTACAAAGTGAAATTAGTACTTTTATCTATCCATGCACAGTAGAGAACACTTAAACTTTTACTTTGCATGTGGCATAGATTTCTGTGTCAGCTAATGAGTCTTGTAACTGCTTCTTAGATGAATGAAAACCAAATATATAGATATATACAAGGATAGGCTTATAGATATGTCTGTATCTATCGCTGAGAGTAAGTGTGCATATTTGCATGTATATGTATGTCTGTGTATGTGTCCCTGTGTGTACAGAGAGCTCCCATTATCTTAAAACTCTTCAACTTGCATCAAGTAATGTGGAAGAGAATAAGGTATGAGAAAAGCAGAAATGTAGTGAGAAGGCAACTGATAAAAGACTTTAAAAATCAAACAGAAATATTTTATGTTTGATCCTGGAAGTTATAGGGAAAATACTGTAATTTTTAATATGTAGTAAGGATGTAAAATGATTAGATTCTTCCTATAGGTTGTCAGTTGACAGGCAAATGGAAAAATGGATTGAAGTGGGGAGATAATCGAGGTAGGAAAATAATTTTTTAAGCAAGCACTACATTTAGACAAAAAAAAGTACATGAAAATTATCTTTACTGTTCAGACTCTGTTTCAAAAATGATTGTGCTGATCCATTAATACATATATACCTTACAAGACACTATAAAATATTTGTTTTTTTAAAAACATAATTTTTGATAGTTCTCGGGGTAGAGCCAAGGTGGCAGAGTAAAGTCAGAAAGCTGCTCAAACTCTCCCAGTTTCCCTCAAAAACCACATGAAACCAAGTCTCTGAACAGTCTGATGGAATGAAACCTCTCTCAAGCTCAAGATATATTGGAAAAACATCAAGAAAGGTTAGTCTCACTGGGATGAAAAATGTGTTCAGCCCAGCTCAGATGGAGTCAGGGAAAGTCCTGAGAGGGTCTTATTCACAGGAAAACAGCAAGTAAGACCCTCAGTCCTGGCTCAGTGGAGGAGCAAATCAGGGGAGCAGAGGACAAACTTGGAAACCAGGTTGTTTCCTGAACAAAGCAGGAAAAGCTACCCCCTGCAAACAGAAGGGAGCACCGTGCTCAAAGGCAAGGCTCAGAGTTGCACAGGAAGCTTGGGACAGTGCCCTCTTTACCTCAGGATCATTGTTTGACCATAAAACTAAAAAAAAAAAAAAGAGAGAGAGAGAAAATACCAAAAGCAAAGGAAAGAAAATGAGCAAGAAATAGAAAAGATTTTTGACCAAAGAAAGCTACTATGAAGATAGGGCAGACCAAAACACAAATTCTGAGGAGAACAGAATGTCCATAGAAGAATTCTCAAAGAGTGAACTAAATTGATCTCAAGCCCAAAGAGGCTTTTTGGAAGTGCTCATAAAAGACTTCAAAAGGCAAATAGGAGAGGTAAAAGAAAAAATGAGTAAAGAAATGAGAAGTGTGCATGAGAGAATCAATAGTTTGGAAAAGGAAGGAAAAAAAGTTATCTGAAGAAAACAACTCCTTAAATAATAAAATAAACCAAATTGAAAAAGAGATACAAAACATAATTGAAGAAAATCATGCATTAAAAACTAGAACAGGTCAAATGGAAGCTAATTACTTTGTGGGATACAAAGAATCAGTCAAACTAAAAAGAATGAAAAATGGAAAAAATACTGTAAGCTGCCAGATAAAAACAATTCAAATATCAATGAGAAAGAGTCAGGATTACTCAGTATCTGACAGCTTTTACAATAAAGGATCAGAGGACCTGAAATATCATATTCCAGAAGAAAACTTCCACAACTTGGAAAGAGTATAGCTACATTGTGTGGGTTTCTCAAAGAATTTCTCAAAGAAAAATTTCCCTTATGTAAATGTTGTCTTCTAGGGAAACAATGGAATAGAATGTTTATCTGCACACCCATTCAGGGTTAAGCAGATATTATATCTGATCTATCAGCAGCATGTGTAGGATGGCTAAACTTGGTTCTATTACCTTCTTTCAAATGTAATTCACTCATTTTTTGAAAGGAAGATGATCCCCCTCTGATCATATAGTGAATTACAGAAATACCATGACAAGCATTGATGAAGGGACCATTATCATTGGCAAAATTACATATCCTGGAAAAATTAAAATTAGAGGAGTACAGAACTCACTTCTAAAAACCATTCATATTTGACAAAAGTTAAAATGAACTATATCCTATTAGTTTTGGAATTCCCTGCATTTTTGTGACTCCTAGTTTTAAATCATCTTGGAATATTATTTCAAAGGACTAGTTATATTGAATGTCTCGTATTCTTCAAAATAATGTCTTTAAGCAAATAAAGAGGAAGTAGCTTCCAAAGTTTCATTAAAGCAAAAATGAAAAGCAACATCACCCCTCATCTATATTCTTCCCCAGAAGCCAAAGCAAATATTTGGAGTCTATATATGTAGGTATAACATGGGGGGAAGGGTGCCTTAAAGGAAGCAAAACAATGTGGAGTTTGAATGGCCCTTAAAAGATATAACACATGTCCCTTTGACTTCTTAAGGATTTCTTTAATAATTTTTGGTTTAGTCTTTTTGGTTTTACATGATTGCTTCCACACTATTAGCAGTCAGTCTATTCAAATAAAAATAAAAGGCAGCACTTAAAAATACTCTTTGGCACTTCAAAAGGCTGTATATTAGACAGCTAATTGGTGCAGCTTTTACAACTTTCCCATTGATTTTTTCCCCATTGATTTTTCTTTCTCCTTAGAGCTGCAGAGTTCCCTTCTCTTTTCATCCTGCTGCTACCTTTATGATTTCAGCTCCTCAACTCACATGGAGAAGATTGCTGTTAGAAGAGGGAACAGGTAAAAGCAACAGGCTACCTAAGAACTTTTGTTCTTCCATTTGCCATGTCCTCATTTCAGAACAGGTAGAAAGTCAGTGGCTACTTCTGCTATTGATTTAAGAAAAGGAGAAAGTAATCTCCCTTATAGTTGACTGGTTTGAGTCTGGTTCCATTAAAATATCTTCAAGTGACTTTGTCTGATACCTTGGATTTTATGTGTGGTATGGAAACAATTTTGTATGCAGTTGAAATTATTCAAACCCTAGCTTTAATCTATTTAAGTGTTTTCCATGCACATTTCTTTTAATCATAATAAATACTATGGGAGGAGTTTGGAATGTGACAGGAATTAGTGTCTTACCACCTACATGATCTTCCCAGTAGGCATGTATACTAAACCGAGATATGGATTGAAGAGTTAGGATGATTGGACTTGAATCTCAATATCAACACCTATTAGCTGCATGATTGAAAACAAGTCATTTCCCTTCTCTCTGATTCTCAGCTTCCTCATGTATAAAAGTCAATGAGCCATACTCCCTACCTCATAGTTATATTACAAAAAACAATGGGCTCTAGAGCATTGCCGGATGGATCTGGAATAAGGACCAAACAGTTCAATTCTTTCTCCCGACATTAGCTACAGGTCTATGGGAAAATCACTTAGATGTTCTGATCCTAAGGTTATGCCCCTGATAAAATGGAGGGTGATAACATCCTTTGTTAGCTCATGGAATTGTGAAAAAGTGACATAAGTGATAAAGTGCTATATTATTGTTATAATTATAGAAGAATATAAGTCACAGTAAACGTCACATTGCTCTTGGGGCTAAAAGGACCTGAAATAAAACTTGCCTCAGACTGTTGCTAGTTATATAGCCTTAGGCAAATCACTTAACCTTTTAGGAGCCTCAGTTCCTTCATCTTTAAAAAGAGCTGATACTTATAAAAAGAGCAGTGTGATCTAATAGAAGATAAGTTTGTGTCAGGAATTAGAGAACTTGAACTGAAGTGCTGGGCTGTCAACTAACACTTTCTGTGTCAAATTATTCTTTAAATAAGTAAGTGTAAGACTAGACTCAAAAAGAAATGAACCTATGTTTCAGCCTGTGGACTTAAATAACAATAAATTAAAATTATCTATGTTGGATAGTCATTCTCAATTATATTTTCATCTGGTTTAGGCAAGTGTGACATTTTTGGACTATGTGAACTTTAAAGCCCTATAAGGAATAATAGCATTATCGCATATAACTTTCAATAGATAAACATAATTTAATTTCTTTTTATGGTAAGGATATTGGAAATCTTCTACCTGGAGTACAATTGCAATATAAATATTCCTTTCAAATAATTTTCTAGCAAACTGTTTGTTTTATTTTCCCTTGATTGCTCCTTTTATTGCCAGTGCCAAATATCCTCTACTTTTCTTCACCTTCCAGTTCCACATTACTTCTGTTTTGTTTCAGGAGAACATTTTTGCCATTTAGACATCTTGGAAATTCTGGGTGCGTCGTAGAGAACTCCAAGAGACACAATTTCAGAGTAATTTAATCATTTGGCTATTAGACCACTAGACAATGACAACCATGGTGGGAAGCTTATAGTTTACATGTCTTTGGGAAGAACCAGGATGACAATCAATTCAATTGTTTATTAATTAGAGAATAAATATTATAACAAGAGACTGCATCTGAAATTTAATTATATAACTGACTTCTTAATTTAACCCCAGCCTAGTTCTGGGGGCAGAGCCAAGGTGGCTGCTCAAGGTTTCCCAATTTGCCTTGAAAACCACATGAAACCAAACCTCTAAATAGTCTGTTGGAATGAAATCCCTCTTCAGCTCAAGACAAATTGGAAAAACTTTAAGAAAGTTCAGTCTCACTGGAATAAAAGGGTGTTCAGAGCAGATCATACAATGCCCAAGAAAGCCAGTGATAGAGTCTTCATCAAAGCAGATCAGCAATTGAGCCTTTCTGTACTGCTGTTGAGTGTACTGCAGACCAGTGGGACAGTCTCTAGTCACAGAAAAGAAGGCAAATTACCAGCACTGAGAAACCAGGCTGTTGCCTAGAGAGACCAAGAGCTCTACGCCCTGCTGTGAGCAAGACACCAAAAACAAGAGGCTTCTTTGCTCAAAGCCAAGGCTCAGAGTGGCACAAGAAGCTGGGGCAAAGACTCCTATACCCCAGGGGCAGAGCTTGACCTCAAAAGTCATGAAACAGTGAAAAAAGAGAGAGAGGAAGGAAGGAAAAAGGGAACAAAGGAAGAAAGGAAGGACGGGAGGGAGGGAGGGAAGGAGAGAAGGAAAGGAGAGAAGGAAAAAATTCCCACACAGGAAATCTCGCTCAAAGAGTGATATGAATTAGTCTCAAACCCAAAGAGACTTCTTAGAAGCTGTCATAAAGGATTTTAAAAGACAAATAAGAGAAGTAGAAGAAAAATTGGGGAAAGAAATGAAAGGTATACAAGAGAGAGTCAACCATTGGAAAAGGAAAATAAAAACTAACTGAAGAAAACAATTCCTTAAAAAAATAAAATTGGCCAAGTGCAAACAACAACAACAAAATCTACTGAAGAAAATGACACATTGAAAAGTAGAATTAATGAAGTGGAAAAAGAGATACAAAAGCTAACTGAAGAAAATCCTAAATTAAAAACTAGAACCAGTGAAATGGACAATATGAGTGAAATGGATACTGTTCTTGAAGCTGCTTGGGCACTCATGAGACTGTGAGAATTTCATCTCTGTATGAACTCTGTCTGAAGTTAGAACTATGTTGCCAGCTTTTCACTCTCCAGTGCAGGTGATGTCTCGTATTTCCAGACACTGGCCCACACAGCCTCCAGATGTACTGCCTTATCCTTATCTATGACTAAAGACCTTGACCACTTAAGGAATATAGGACTTAAAAGAAATGCTGCCTCCCTGTTAACCTTCACTGCCTGCCTGGGAAAGGAATTTTTAGTGTGATAAATGTTTCTAAACATTCTTGTGATTTTTCTCTCATGAATATGTGTTTCTGAAACTCCTGGGCACTGACCCCCTAGTCTTGAAATGGTGGGGTTCAGTCACTAGCCAACTAATAAATGCTCTTAAAATCCAATTGTATTTTCTCTCACTTGGTCATTTCACCAGGAGGCAGATCCAAGATGTCAGAGTAAAGGCAAGAACTTGCCTAATCTCTCCCCCCAAACTACTCAAAATTCCTTTAAATGAATCTACAAATTTTAGAGCATCAGAACATCCAAAAAGACAGAATTGAACATTATCCAGATGAAGACAAATTAGAATCAGCAGAAAATGCTTGTGACACTGGGGTGGGAGTCCAGTGGGCAGTTTTGGGGCAGAGCTCACTGGGGCAACCCTAGGCCCAGTTCCAGCCTAGCCAGGGTCCAACTTCTCAATCAGCAACAGTACTAGTGGCTTCCAGACCTCTCATCCCAGAGACACTCCAAAGAACCTGGAAGATCGGTAGAAAAAGTGTGTGAAATCAAAATGGGATCCCAGTGTGCAATCTCAGTGCAAACCTGGCCTGGGCCCAGCTCCTAATCAGACCACAGAATCAACTGTGGGACCTCTGAATCAGCAGCCATGCTAAAGATGTCTGGACCTGGGAATATCAGTGAGGCCTGGAAAAGTCAATGGAAAGGATCTCTGGCAATGGGGTAGGAATCTGGTGTGCAGTCCCAAGAGCCCCAACCTGTGCTTGTGGTCAGATTCCTAGAAGGATTTCTAACAACAGCTGCACAAATCCCCTGAATTTTGTGACAGTGCACCCTCCACCTTGAAAATAGAGTCCTACTATAACAAAAAATTAAAAGCTGATTAATAGGGTAGGAAAATGAGCAGATAATTTAAAAAAATGTTTCTAACCATTCTATATTATTATGGTGACAAAATGGATCAAAGCACACACTCAGAAGATAATAACAAAGTCAATTTTACATTAAGAGCATTCAAGAAAAATAAGAATTGGGGTCAAGTCATGGAAGAGCTCAAAAGAAACTTTAAAAATGAAGTAAGATAGATAGAGGAAAAATTAGGGAAAGATTTAAGAAAGGTGTAAAAAGAAATACAAAAAGCTCATTGAGGAAAATAATTCCTTAAAAATACAATTGAGCAAATGGAAGCTAATGACTTTATGAGAAATCAAAATACAATCAATCAAACCAACTAAATGAAAAAAAAAAAGAAAAAAATGTGAAATATCTCATTAGAAAAACAAATGACTTGGAAAATGAATCCAGGAGAGATAATTTTAAAATGGTCTACCTGAAAATCATGATCAAAAAAAGAGCCTATACATCATCTTTTAAGAAATTATCAAGGAAATGGACCTTATGTTCTAGAATCATAGGGTAAAATAGAAATTGAAAGAATCCATAAACCACTTCCTAACAGAGTTCCCAAAATGAAAACTCCCAGGAATATTATAGCCAAATTCTGGAATATCCAGGTAAAGGAGAAAATATTTCAAGCATTGGAAAGAAACAATTCAAGTATAGTGAAACCACAATCAGGATAACACAAGATTTTGCAAGTTCTATATTAAAGGATTAGAGGGCTTGGAATATATTCTGGAGAGCAATAAAACTAATATTACAAACAAGAATCATCTACCCAGCAAAATTGAGTATAATTCTTCAGAGGAAAAGGTGGTCATTCAATGAAAGAGGATTTTGAAGCATTAATTAGGAAAAGATAAGAGTTGAATGGAAAATTGGTTTTCAAATGTAGGACTCTGGAAAAGCATAAGGAGGTAATCAGGAAACTGATATAATAAAGGACTTAATAAGGTTTATCTGTTTACATTCCTACGTGGCATTCATTAGAACATTCTCATTATTATGGCAGATAGATATGGCAGAGTATGGGTGTGAGGTGAATGTGAAGGAATAATATCCTTTTTTTAAGATGAAATCAAGGTGTGTGTGAGAGAAATGTACTGGGAGAAAGGAAAAGGGAGAAGTGGAATGGTGCAAATTATCTGTCATTAAAAATAGGCAAGGAAAAGTTTTTACAGTGGAGGGAAGAGGGGGATGAGAGTGGGAGTGAGCGAACTTTATTCTCATCAGGAAGGGCTCAAATAGGAAATAACATACATACTCAATAGGAGTATAGAAATCCACCTTACCCTATAGGAAAATCGAAGGGGCATGGGATATGGGAAAGGTGAGAAGGTCCTTAAAAGAACATAATGGAGGAGGGAGTGCTTAATAGCAAAACACTTTTGAGGAGGGACAGTGGAAAAAAGATAGAATAACTGGGGGAAATAGTAATAGTAATTGTAAAAAAAAAATTGAAGCAAATTTCTCTGATAAGGCCCCATTGTTCAAACATACAGGGAACTGAGTCAAGTTTATTAAAAAAAAAAAAAAAAAAGATCCAGGCCCCAAATGATAAATGATCAAAAGATATGATCTATGCCCAAGGGTCTGCAAATTCATGCATATGCTCTGACCTAACAACACCACAACTGGACATGAATACCAGAAGAGATTCAGAAAAAAAAAGAAAAAAGGAAAGAAAAAAAAGGAAAATGAGTTATATGTACAAAATATATTCATAGCCGTTTTCTTTACAGTACAAAAAAAAAATAGAATTTGAGGGGATGTCCATCAATTGGGGAATGTCTCAATTAACTGTGATTGTTCTCTGGAAAATGACAAGCAGGATGCTCTCAGGAAAAAAAAAAAAACAAAGTTTGCATGAACAAAGTGAAATGTATTGTGTACAAAGTAATAGCAATGTTCTTGGATAACCAGTTATTTAAAAATAACAACTTTGTTTTTGTTCTTCTTAGTAGTACAATCATCCACAACTACTCTGAAGGACTTATAACAAAAAATCCAGTAAGGAATTAACTGTGTCTGAATATAGACTGATTCATTCCCTATTTATCTCTTTCTTTTTAACTTAATTTTTTAAGAGTTTTTATTTTCACTAGGGTGGGAGATCTATGTTTTCTTTCACACCTTATCTTTTATGGAAATGTTTTGCATAACTTCATATGTGATTTCTTAATTATGGGTAAGTATAAGGGAAAGAACCTAAAATTCAAAAATATTTTTTAAAATGCTAAAACAATTATTTTCAATAGAACTGGTGAAAAATATTAATTAAATAAATAACAAAAACAATAACAAAAAAAAACTAGAATTGGGCAAATGGCAGCTAATTACTTTATTAGACAAGAATCAATGAAACAAATTGAAAAGAATGAATAAAGGGAAGAAAATATAAAATACCTCATTGGAAAAATATCCAAACTGAAAAATAGGGTTAAAGAAAGGAGAGAGATGAGCATTGCCTGACACAATCTCTTTTTTAAATGGTATTTTATTTTTCCCAACAAAGATAATATTGAACATTTTCCTTCACAAAACATTGCATTCCATATTTTCTCCCTTTTCCCCCCTTTACCCCTCCTGAAGACAGCAAGCAATCTGACATACACTAAATGTGTGCAATTTTTCTAAATATATTTTCATATTTGTCAAGCTGAGCAAAAAATCAGATCAAAAGGGGGAAAATAAAAGAAAGAAAAAAATCAAACAACATGAGCAACAAAAGTGAAAATACTATGCACATTCAGTTTTCACCCTTTTCTCTCTGGATGCAGATGGCACTTTCTATAACAACTCTATTGGCATTGCCTTGAATCACGTCATTGTTTAAAAGAGCCAAGTCCATCACAGTTAATTGTCATATAACCTTGCCATTGGTGTGTACAATGTTCTCTTGGTTCTGCTAACTTCACATAGCATCAGTTCATATAACTTTTTCTAGGCTTTGCTGAAATCAGTCTGCTTATCATTTCTTTCTTTAAATTAAATTCTATTTCATTTTAAAAATGTATGAATAGATGATTTTCAACATTCATCTTTGCAAAACCTTGTGTTCAGTTTGTTTTCTTCCATTCCTCCCCTCCATCCCCTAGATGGAAAATAATCCAATATGTTAAACATGTGTGATTCTTTCCACAATTATCATGGGGCAACAAGAAAACTCAGATCAAAAAGGGGAAAAATGAGAAAGAAAACAAAATGCAACCACTAACAACAAAAAAAGTGACAATATTCTATTGTGATCCACATTTAGACCCCACAGCCCTCTCTCTGATTGCAGATGGATCTCTTAATCACAAGACCATTGGAACTAGCTTGAATCACCTCACTATTGAAAAGAGCCATGTCCTTCAGAATTGACCATTGTACAATCTTGCTGTTGTTGAGTACAATGTTCTCTGGTTCTACTCACTTCACTTAGCATCAGTTCACATAAGTCTCTCTAGGCCTTTCTGAAATCATCCTGCTGGTCGTTTCTTATAAAAACAACATTCCATAACATTCACATACCATAACTTATTAAGTCATTATCCAGCTGATAAACATCCACTCAGTTTCCAGCAGCAGAATATAGAACAAGACAACTAGAAATGGTCTTTTCATGCTAAGGTCTTCAAAAAGTCTCAGGTTGACTGAGGTTTCATGCTTTTAGTAATTAAGGCTGGGAAGCAGTTGAGGCAAAAAAATCTCCTCCTTGACCTAGTTAAAAAAAATCTAAATAAAAAAATCCAGGAGGGGAAGATGCTCAGGGTCTTCAATGTGAGGACCCAATCAATGAGCATATAGGCCTTGACCTAAAGCCTATTGGTGGCCAAACCATGAGAAACAGATTGGTTTTGGTTTAAGACATTGTCCTTAAGAAAGAAATCTAACAAATAAACCCCAATATATTTTGGGGGATCCAGAGGTTCAAAAGAAAAGAAAAAATGCTTTTAAGAGCATCTATATATGTTTATGATACCCTATGTGAAAAGAGGGAGGGAAGGGAAGAAGGGAAGGAAAATTTAAGTGAAGGAAAACTGTTCAAGGTCACCTGCCTCAGTTTCCCTTCCAAAGCCATCTGGGTCCACTGGCAAAATATAGATCAAGGCACCCACACAAAAACTGATGATGTATTAGAGCATTAAAACCTCACAATCAAATGCATAAAGGCAGAAGTACTAAATGCTTCCTTTTAGATAACAGTGTAAGAAACATTACATTCAATGAAGGCCAAGGAAAGATAGACTAAAAACCAATTGGAATTTAAATAATCTTATTCTAAAGAATGAGTAGGTCAAACAGATCATCAAAATAGTCAATAATTTCATACAAGACAATGACGATGAGACAACACACCAAAACCTAAGGAATGCAGGCAAAGCAGTTCTTAGGAGAAATTTTATATCTCTAAAGAGTTACATGAATAAAATAGAGAAAGAGGAGATGAATAAATTGGCATGCAACTAAAAAGAGATAGGATAAGAACAAATTAAAAATCCCCAATTAAATACCAAATTAGAAATTCTGAAAATCAAAGGGGAGACTAAAAAAAATTAAAGTAAGAAAACTATTGAGCTAATTAATAAAACTAAGGATTGGTTTTATAAAAAAAAAATGCAACAAATATATAAACCTTTGTTTAATTTGATTAGATAAAGGAAAGAGAAAAATCAGATTATGACACCAAAAATGAAAAGGGTGAACTTATCCTCAATGAAGAAGAAATTAAAGCAATAATTAGGAGTTATTTTGTCCAACTGAAGCCCATAAATCTGACAATCTAATTGAAATGCACGAATATTTACAAAATCTAAATTGGCTAGATTAACAGAAGAGGAAACAAATGATTTAATTAACCTAATTTTAGAAACAATTAAGTTTCTAATTAACAATCTCCAGGGCCAGAGGAATTTATAAATAAATTCTACCAAAAGTTTAAAGAACAAATAATTCCAATACTATGGAAACAATTTGGAAAAATAAGCAAAGAAGTGCTGCCAATTTTTTTCTATGACACAAATATGGTGCTAATACCTAAATCAAGAAGAGCCAAAGCAGAGAAAGAAAATTACAGACCAAACTCCTTAGTGAATATTGATGTAAAATTTAAATAAAATATTAGCAAAAAATTAAAGTCATTTTTAGTCATATGAAAAACTGTTCTAAATCAACTATTGATTAGAGAAATGCAAATTAAGACAACTCTGAGGTACCATCACTCTGAGGCACATCTCTCAATTTGGCTAACATGACAGGAAAAGATAATAATAAATTATGGAAGACATGTGGGAAAGCAGGGACACTAATGCATATTTGATGGTATTGTGAAATGATCCAACCATTCTAGAAAATAATTTGAAACTATGCCTAAAACTGCGCATACTCTTTCATCCAATAGTTCCACTACTGAATCTATATCCCCAAAAATTTATAAAAGAGGGGAAAGGACCCACATGTACAAAAATGTTTATACCAGTTCTTTTTGTTGTGGCAAAGATTTGGAAAATGAATAATCACCCATCAATTGGAGAATGGCTAAATAAGATAAAGTATATGAAAACACTGGAATATTATTATTCTATAAAAAATGATGAACAAGCTGATTTCTTCAGCCTTACTAAGTTTTTGAAGGAATATCTGTACATTAGCCATCCAACTTGACCACTTTCTATGATGAACAGGATGGAAAAATTTACATGAACCAATAACGAATGAAACAAACAGAAATAGGAAAACATTGTACACAACAACAGCAAGATTCTGTAATTATCAATTATGACAGAATTGGTCCTTCTCAGTGATTCAGTGATTCCTGGCAGTTTCAGTTGGATGAAAAACACTATCCATATCCACAAAGAAAACTGTGGAGACTGAATGTAAATCAGCACATACATTGTGATTTTCTTTTTCTTTTTCTTCTTTTTTCTTCTCTTGGAGTTTTTCCCTTTTGTTTTGATTTTTCTCTCCCAGCATTATTGATAAGGAAATATGTGAAAAAAGGGAATGTACATATATAACCAAAAAAGTATTTTTTGTTTTTACTTGTAATTGGGGAAAATAATTTTTAAAAAATGTAATGCCAACTTTGGGCAATCTAGTCAAATAATTTATTTCACTCAAATTTGAGCAAAACATAATGGTTGTCTCTCCAAACTACACCTCCCCACCCCTGCTGGAGGGGAAGGTTAGATCAACCTTCTGAGATTAACTGAGGTCTTGAAATGAGGACAAAAGAATGGGGGGTTATCTTAATCATCCCAATCATTGATTATCAATAATCATTTCTATCATGGGTATCCCTGTGACTTTCCTCTTATCTATTAAACAATAGACAACCAAGCCATCAAGTCCTAACAACTCCAATATTGGACCATTTCCCATTCCATTCATTACCTTTCCTCATACCTTAATCATCAGAAACTGGATTAGTGCTTTAGTCATTTGCCTAGTATCATTTATTCCAGATTTTCCTTTCTTTAATCAGTCCTACACACTGCCACCAAATTTATTTTCCTGAAAAACCCTTTCTTCATGGTCTTTCCTAGTTTACAAACTTCCAAGAGCTTTAAATTGATTAAAATATAAAATTTAAAATTCCGCAGCTTTACTCAGTCTTTGAAGGAATATCTATACATTAGCTATCTAACCTGCCCTCTTTCTATGTGTTGTGAGTGAGGGCAGAATTTATTGCTCCAACTCCAGTTAAGTTCTCACTGTGCCTCAATGATGGTATGCTCATTTTTAATCCATGCTTTGCTTTTCTCTTTAATATCCTTTAGCAACTCAACTCCTTCACTTATGTAAACTAGCATTTACTTCACAGCCTAACTACATATATCTCCAACTTATGGGAATCCATTCAGTTTCCAGTTTCTAGCCAAAGGGCTAGAAAGCCTACAAAAGGGGCTGCCACAAACATTTTTTGGAGAATGGCTGAATAAATTATGGTATATGAATGTCATAGAATATTATTGTTGTGTAAGAAACGACCAGCAGGATGATTTCAGAGATGCCTGGAGAAACTTACATGAACTGATACTAATTGAAATGAGCAGAACCAGGAGATCATTATACATGGCAACAACAAGACTATGTGATGATCTATTCTGATGGACATGGCTCTCTTTAACAATGATATGTTTCAAACCATTTCCAATTATAAAGTGATGAAGAAAGTCATCTACACTCAGAGAGGGGTCTGTGGGAACTCAACATAGCATTTTCATGCTTTCCTGTTGATATTTGCTTACATTTTGTTTTCCTTCTCAGGTTTATTTTATCCTTGTAGATCCAATTTTTCTTAAACAGCAAGATAACTATAAATAAGTATACATATACTGGATTTGTCATAAATGTTAACATAGTTAACATGTATTGGACTACCTGCCATCTAGGGGAGGAGGTGGGGGGAAAAACAGAAAAATTTGGGACAGAAGGCTTTGCATGGGTCAGTGTTGAAAAACTAACCATACATATGTTTTGCAAATAAAAAGCTTTAATAGAAAATAAATTAAAAAGTGCTTTATTTCATTGAATATTTATTTTTCCCTTGAAGTATTATACTCAGTTTTGCTGGGTAACTGATTCTTGATTGTAAATCTTACTCCTTTGCCCTCTGGAATATCATATCACAAGCCATTTGATTCTTTAATGTAGAAGCTGCTAAATCTTGTGTTTTCCTAATTGTGACTCTTATGATTGTTTCTTGATTTCTCATAAAATCAATGGTTTCCATTTGTTCAATTTTAATTTTTAAGGAATTATATTATTCAATGAGTTTGGCAATAAATACTTTTTTTTCCATTTCACCAATTCTACTTTTTAAGAAATTATTTTCTTTAGTGAACTTTTTGAGCATTGTTCCAAACTGCTCTCCAGAATGATAGGATCCATTCACAGTTCCACCATCAATGTCAGTTTTAGTGTGTCAATTTTCCCATATTCCCTCCAACATTTGTCCTTGTTTTTCCTGTCATCTTAGCCAATCGGAGAGGTGTGTAGTGGTATCTCAGAGTGTTTTTAATTTGCATTTCTCTGATCAATAGTGATTTAGAGCACCTTTTCATATGATTATAAATGGTTTTAATTTCTTCATCTGGAAATTGTATGTTCGTATGCTATGACCATTTATCAATTGGAGAATGGCTTGAATTGTTATATATTTTTTATTATTAAAGCTTTTTATTTGTATAACATATATATGGGTAGTTCCCCAGCATTGATTTTTACAAAGCTTTCCATTACAAATTTTAGCCCCAGTCCCCTCCCCTCCCCTAGATGGCAGGAAGTTCACTACATGTTAATAATGTTGAAATATTTGACAAGTTGTGCAAGAAAAATCCTATCTACAAGAAAAAAAAAAGAAAATCAGAGAAAGGAAACAATGCAAGAAAATCTCAATAGAGAGCATGAAAATGTTATGTTGTGGTCCATATAACATATCTCTCCAAATTACTCTCCAGAATGGTTGGATCCATTCACAGTTCCACCAACAATGTATTAGTGCCCCAGTTTTCCCACATCCCCTCCAATATTCATTGTTATCTTTTCCTGTCATTTTAGCCAATCTGACAGGTGTGTAGTGGTATCTCAAAGTTGTCTTAATTTGCATTTCTCTGATCAATAATGATTTGGAGCAACTTTTCATATGACTAGAGATGGTTTTAATTTCATCATCTGAAAATTGTCTGTTCATATCCCTTGTCCACTTATCTATTGAAGAGTGGCTTGAATTCTTATATATATGAGACAATTCTCTGGGACACTAATACAGAATAATATGACTTGTAGCCATTTTAATCAAAGGCATTGAAGTAATATAGAGAGAAATATAGATATATCAGACCCTGAACAAGCAAAGGATGTATAAATACCTTTATTTACTCTTAAGAACTTTTGTCAAACACAGAGTAATTTTTTTACTAAAGCTTTTCATTTGCAAAACATATGCATGGGTAATTCCTCAACATTGATCCTTACAAAGCCTTCTGTGACAAATTTTTCCCCCAGTCCCACCCCGCCCCTAGATGGCAGGAAATCCACTACATGCTAATTATGTTAAAATACTTGACGAATTGAATATATGTATACACATTTCCACACTTATCATTTTTGTGCAAGAAAAATCATATCTACAAGAAAAAAATCAGAGAAAGGAAACACAATGCAAGCAAACATCAACAGAGAGCATGAAAATGTTATGTTGTGGTCCACATTTCATATCTCTCTCTCTGGGTGTATATGACTTTCTTCACTGAACAACTGGAACTGGTTTGAAACATTTCATTGTTGAAGAGAGCCAAGTCCATTAGAATTGATCATCATATAATATTGTTGTTGCCGTGTATAATGATCTCCCAGTTCTGATCATTTCCCTCAGCATCAGTTCACAGAAGTCTCTCCAGGCCTCTCTGAAATCACCCTGCTGGTCATCTCCTATAGAACAATAATATTCCATAACATTCATATACCATAGTTTGTTCAGCCATTTTCCATTGATGGGCATCCATTCAGTTTCCAGTTTCTAGCTATTACAAAAAGGGCTGCCACAAACATTTTTTGCACATGTGGGTCCCTTTCCTTCCTTTAAGATCTCTTTGGGATACAGGCCCAATAGAAACACTGCTGATTCAAAGGGTATGCACAGTTTGATAACTTTTTGAGCATTGTTCCAAATTGCTCTCCAGAATGTTTGGATCTGTTCACAGTTCTACCAACAATGTATCAGTGTCCCAGTTTTCCCACATCCCCAGGAACATTCGTCATTATAATTTCCTGTCATTTTAGCCAATAAGACAGGTGTGTAGTGGTACCCCAGAGCTGTCCCAATTTGTATTTCTCTGATCAATAGTGATTTGGAGCACCTTTTCATATGTCAAACACAGAGTAAAGATAAATGATGTGAATGTGGATCCAATATTAATTGTGGTAAATGAATTGACTCCTCCATTACTCTTTTATAGTGAAGCTCATTAGAACAACAGCCTTAGAAAAGAGATTAGGAGAGAAAATCTAAGAATTATTGGACTTCCTAAAAATGATGATGAAAAAAAAGACCTTAGACATCATATTTCTGGAAATCATCAGGAAAAACTTCTCTGATGTCCTAGAACCAGAGGGTAAAATAGCCATTAAAAGAATTCACCAACCACCTCCTGAAAGAAACGTCAAAATGAAAACTCCAAGGAATATCATAGCAGACTGGATTAAAAGACTGAATCCTACAACATGTTTACAAGAAGTACATTTTAATCAGACTGACATATACAGAGTAAAGTTTAAAGCCTGGAGCAGAATCTATTATGCTTCAGCTAAAGTAAAAAAATGCAGGGATAATCATGCTGATTTCAGATCAAGCAAAAGGAAAAATAGAGCTAATTAAAAGAGATAAGAAAACTAGATCCAGAAGAGAGAATTAAAAAATTATTGGCCCACCTGAAGGTCATGAGCAAAAAAGAAACTGAATAGCATTCTACGAGAGGTCATTAAGGAAAACTGACCCAATATTTTAGAAACAGAAGAGATGAATTGTTTATTGAAAGAATCCATTGATCACCTCTGGAAAGAGATCACACAAGGAAAATCCCAAGGGACATTGTTGCAAATCTCCAAAACTACAATCTCAAGGAAAAATACTGCAAGCTGCCAGACAAAACCAATTTAAATATTAAGGAGCAATAGTCAGAATTACCCAGGATCTGGCAGCTTCTACAGTAAATGTTTGGAGGGCCTGGAATACCATATTCCAGAAGGCAAAAGACTTAGGCTTTCAACCAAGAATTAACTTCCAAACTACTTCAGCATCATCTGTCAGAGGAGGAGATGGAGCGTCAATGAAGTATGTCTTTCATTCAATCATATTGAAAAACCAGTATTAAACAGAAAAAATAATCTACAAAAAAAGGATTCAAGAGAAACATAGAAAAGTAAACAGGAAAAACAGTGTGTGTGTTTATATATATAATTTTAAAGTCAAGCTGTTTGCATCCATAGATGAGAAAATGATATCTGTATCCTCTTGAGAATTATATCTGTTATTGGGGAAGTTAAAGGGTGCAACCATACATGGAGAATATGATTGGGAATGAATTTTTATGTGATTATATAAAAAAGACATTAAGGGGTAAAAAAAAGGATTGTACTGAGAGAAGAGGAAATGGAAGGGTTAATGGGACAAATTAGATCACACAAAGAGATACAAAAGACCTACTATAATAAAGGGAAAGAAGGGAGGAGAATAAGCATTATCTGAAGGCTAATCTCTTCAGTTTTGGCTCAAAATGTAAATAACATAATCACGCAGTGGGGTACAGAAATATATCTTACCCTACAAAGAAGTAGGGGGTGAAAGAGAAAAGGAAAGGAAGAAACTGGATAGGAGGGAAAGCAGAAACAACAGCAGAAAGATGTAATAGAAGAGAGAAGGTATAATAAAAAATAAGGCAGATAGAGGACAGAATTAGTTAGAAACGAAACATTATTAAAGAGGGACAGGATGAAAAGAGAGAACCAAGGCATATATTTGGAAGAAAATAAGATGGAGGGAAATACAAATACAAAATACAAAAAATACCAAAAAAAAATTCATAACAATGTGAATTGGATGAACACTTCTATAAAATGGAAGCAAATAGTTGAGTGGATTAAAAAAACAAAATTTTACAATATGTTGTTTACAAGAAGTACATTTAAAATAGACTCATTCAGAGTAAAGGAAAAATTCTGGAATAGAATTTATTATGATTTAGCTGAAATAAAACAAACAAAACAAAACAAAAAAACAGGGATGGCAATTCTGATCTCAGATAAAGCAAAAGTAAAAAGAGATCTAATTAAAACAGACAAGGAAGGGTACCATAAATAATGTAGTAGTAAAGATACTAAATATGTATGCACCAAGTGGTAGAGCAGGCAAATTCCTAAAGATTTTAAGCCAGTGATAGGAAGAAATAGACAGCAGTGGTGGGGTTACCTCAGCCTTTCCCTCTCAGAATTAAAAAAAAATAATAATTACAAAATAAAGAAGAAGGAAATTAAGCAAGTTAATAAGATTCTAGAAAATCTAGATATGATAGGCTTCTGGAGAATATCGAATAGGGACTGAAAGAAATACATTTGTTTCTCAGGCAGTAATTGGCCCCTACACAAAATGTGACCATGTATTAGAGCATAAAAGACTTACAGCCTAATATTAAAAGGCAGAAATAATAAATGCTTCCTTTTCAGACCACAACGCAATAAAAATTATATTCAATAATGGCCAGAGAAAGATAAACTAAAAACCAATTGGAAATTAAATCATCTGATTTTAAAGGAGTGGGTGAAACAACAAATTACAGAAACAATCCATAATTTCATCCAAGAAAATGGCAATAATGAGACAATATATCAAAACCTATGAGATGCAGGCAAAGCAGTTTTTAGGGGAAATTTTAAATTTCTAAATAGCTACATGAATAAAATAGAGAAAGAAGAGTTCAATTAATTTGGCAAGCTAATAAAAAGGCTAAAAAAATTACAAATTAAAAGCCATCAATTAAATACCCAATTAGAAATTCTGAAACTCAAAGGAGAGATGAATAAAATAGAAAGTAAGAAAACTGTTGAACAAAAAACTAAAACTAAGAGTTTTGTCAAAAAAAAAAAAAAAGCAGATAAACCTTGGTTAATTTTATCAGAAAAAGAAAAAAAAAAAAAAACAGCAAACCACCAGCATCAAAAATGAAAAACCTGAACTTACCAAAAATGAAAAAGAAATTAAGGCAATAATTAGGAGCTATTTTGCCCAATTGTATGGCAGTAAGTCTGACAAACTAATGGAATTGGATGAATATTTACAAAAATATAAATTGCCCAAGTTAACAGAAAAAGATAATAAATTACCTACATACTTCCATTTTAGAAAAAATAAATTGAACAAGTTATTAATGAACTCCCCTAAGAAAAACCCTCCAGTTCCAGATAAATTTATAACTGAATTCTACCAAATGTTTAAAGAACAATTAATTCCTATAATATGTAAACTATTTAGAAAAATAGATAAAGAAGGAATATCCCCAATTTCCTTTTATGATGTAGTATTTATACATAAACCAGGAAGAGTCAAAAGAGAAAGAAAATTACAGACCAATCTACCTAATGAATATTAATGCAAAAAAAGTTTAAATGAAATATTAGCAAAGAGATTACAGCAAATAATCAGCTGGATAATACATTATGACTAAGTGAAATTTATATGTGGGATGGAGGGCTGTTTCACTATCAGTAAAACTATAACCATAATTGACAAAATCAATGACAAACCAAAAGATATCAAAGGATAATTTCAATAGATGCAGAGAAAGATTTTACAAAACACAGCAGCCATTCCTCTTAAAAACATTGCAGAATATAGGGATAAAGAGAGCTTTTCTTAAAATAATAAGCAGTATATATCTAAAACCTAACATTTAAAATCTAGCTAAAACATAGAAGCATTATTTGTAATGGAGAGCAACTGGATGCACTCCCAATAAAATCAGGGGTGAAATAAGGATGCCCATTATCACTACTAATATTCAACATTGTACTAGAAATTTTGGCTTTATCAATAAGAAAACAAAAAGAAATTAAAAGAACTAGAATACCCACATGAGGAAATAAAACTATTACTATTGCAGATGATATGGTGATGTACTTAGAGAATACTAGAAAATCATAAAAACCACACTGGAAACAATTCACAATTTTAATAAAGTTGCGGGACATAAAATAAACTACATACATCATCAGCATTCCTACTTATTAAGCATGTATACATCATCAACATTCCTATTTATTACTGACAAAGTCCATCAGCAAGAGAGAAAGAAAAATTAAAAATTATTGTAGACAAAATAGAATCCTGGGGGGGTCTACCTGCCAAGACAAACTCAGGAACTATATGAACACAATTTCAAAACATTTCTCATGCAAATAAATTGAAATCTAAATAATTGGAAAAATATTATTTGCTCTAGGCTAGACTGAGATAACATAATAAAAATGACAATTCTGCCTAAATTAGTCTACTCATTCAGTGCCATATGAATCAAACCAAAATATTATTTTATAGAACTAAAAACAAAATAACAAAATTCAAAAATAAAAGGTCAAGAAAATCAAGGGAATTAAGAGGAAAAAACAATACAAATGATGGTGGTTTAGTAGTACCAAAACTATAACTATATTATAAAGCAGAAGTCATCAAAACCATTTGGAACTGGCAAAGAAATAGAATGGTGGATCAGCTGAAGAGATTAGATATACATTACACAATAATCAAGGCCTATAGTAATCTAGTAATTGATAGATCCCCAAATTCCAACTTTTGTAATAAGAATTCACTATTTGAACAGAATTGCTGGGAAAAGATGAAAATATTGTAAGAAACTGAGCATAGACCTAGGCATCTCACACCACATATCAAAATGTTTTGGTATAATTTGATTTTATTATTATTATATGAAAAAGAAACTAGAAGTAGAAAGGGGATTATATTGAAAAAAAAGAGAAAATGGAGATAAAAAGAGGGAAATTATATCTCATGAAGAGGCAAAGAAGATCTATTATAATTGAGGGAAAGAAGGGATAAGGATGAACATTGTGTGAATTTTACTCTTATCAGATTTGGCTCAAAGAGAAAATATCAGACATATTTGGTATCACAGAGAAACTTGTCCCGCCTTATAGTGGGAGGGAAAGGGGGAAAATAAAAAGGAAGGCTAATATAAGGAAAAACAGAAGTAGTAGGGGAAAGATATAAGAATGGAGATGGGGCACTAAAGGGGGATGTCTGAGGTAGACAATGGCCAGAAGCAAAATCCTAAGGAGTAGGAAAAGGGGGAAATGAAAGAGAAAAGCATAACCTGGAATAAATGAGATAGCAGGAAATACAGAATTAGTTATTTTAACTGTGAATGTAAATGTGATGAACTCTCCCATAAAATGGAACTAATTAACAGACTAGATTAAAAGCCAGAATCCTACAATATGTTATTTACAAGAAACAGATTTAAAGCAGAGTGATACATACAGAGTAAACATAAAAGATTGGAACAGAATCTATTATGCTTCAAGTGAAGTAAAAAAAAAGAAAAAAAAAGCAGAGGTAGTGATGCTGATCTCAGATTAAGCAAAAGCAAAAATAGGTCAAATTTAAAAAGATAAGAAAGGAAACTATATCTTGCTAAGGGGTGCCATAGATAATGAAGCAATATCAATATTAAATATACATATATATATATATGTGCATATATATATATACACCAAGTAGTATAGCATCCAAATTCTTAGAGAAATTAAGATAGCTGCAAGAAGAAATAGACAGCAAAACTATTCTAGTAGGAGATTTCAACTTTGCTCTATCAGAATTAGATAAATCAAACCACAAAATAGATAACAAAGGAGTTAAGGAGGTAAACAGAATCTTAGAAAAGTTAGGTCTGACAGATCTTTGAAGAAAATTAAATGGAGGATCATTCCGGGGGTGGAGCCATGGTGGCGGAGATCAGACAGGAGTCTCTGTAACCTCCTCTAACTTCCCCTCAAACCAACAACATATGAAGCCTCTAGACTGATTCTGAAGCAAAAAAATCCACAATATCTGGAGAACAACACGATTCTAGAAGAAGATACTCTGGAAGAACCTCAAAACAGGACTGTTTTAATGAGGCAGGGGGTGGCCTACTGAACCCAGACTGCAGCACAGGGAGTTGGAACAGGAGTCGGAACAGGAGTGGGAGCGTTGTGCTTTTCACACACCTGGGAGTCTTCTGCTAGCCTCTTGGAACAATTTGTCCTGATTGTGGGCAGGTGGTTTGGAGGGTCTGCATTTTGAGGGGGATAGATTGTGAACCATTGAACCCCTGATGAGCATCGGACCTAGCTGCCATTACACAGCACCTTAAAGCAATCAATCAAACAACAGGACTGATCAGCACCAGAAATAATTCAATCAGCAGAGCTGCCCAGCCCCTGACATAATTCAATCAGCAGAACTGCCCACTTCCTGAAATAACTCAATCAGCAGAACTGCCCCAGGGCAAATTAAAGCAGCTGTCCCACCTTTGCCCTAAACAGACCTCACACCTTTAAAAAAAAATGAATAAAAAACCAAAAAGAGCTCTCACCATAGACAACTTTTATGGAGAGAGGGAAGAACAGACCTCAAATCCTGAGGCCCCTAAAGGTAAAGCAACTCCAGAAAAAGCCCCAAAGAGAGACATAAATTGGTCTCCATGTCACAAGGCTTTCTTTGAAGATTGCATAAAAAATCTGAAAAGAGAGTTAGAAGAAACATGGGGAAACGAAATGAGATCACTGCAAAATAAAATAGAAAAAATGGAAAAAGAATGCAGTGAACAAAAAAATGTAATTGGTCAATTGCAAAAGGAACTAAAAACAGTAACTGAAGAAAATAAGACATTAAAAATTAGAATCGAACAATTGGAAATTAATGACTCATCAAGACTTCAAGAATCAGTTGAACAAAAACAAAAAAAATGAAAAGACAGAGAAAAACATGAAATATCTCCTAGGAAAAACAACTGACCTGGAAAATAGATCTAGGAGAGACAATCTAAGGATTATAGGGCTTCCTGAAAGCCATGATGAAAAAAAGAACCTGGACACTATATTCCAGGAAATCATAAAAGAAAACTGCCCTGATATTTTACACCCAGAAGGCAAAATACTCCTTGAAACAATCCACCGATCACCTCCTGAAAGAAACCCAAAAATTAAGTCCCCCAGAAATATCGTGGCTAAATTCCAGAACTATCATACCAAGGAAAAGATATTACAAGAAGCCAGAAAGAAACAATTTAAATATCGGGGAGCTACAATTAGGATCACACAGGACCTAGCAGCTTCTACTTTGAAGGATCGAAGGGCCTGGAATCAGATATTCCGAAGGGCAAAGGAACTTGGATTACAGCCAAGAATAAGCTACCCAGCTAGAATGAGCATTATCCTCCAGGGAAGAAGATGGTCATTCAATGATATAGGAGAATTTCACCTATTTCTACTGAAAAGACCAGAACTGAACAAAAAATTTGATCTACAAACACAGAACACAAGAGAAACATAAAAAGGTAACAAGAAAAAATAACTCTTGAGAGCTATATTTATGTTATAGATACCTATAGAATGAGGGTTGATTTTATGAATTGATTATTACATTATGATTATGATATGATTACTGTGATTTTATGATTATTATATGATTACTGTGATTTTATGATTATTATTATATGTTTATTGTGATTTTATGAATCTTATGATATGATAAACTGAAAAAGAAATTAGAGGTAGAAAAGGGATAACACTGGAAGAAGAGGAAAAGGAGGTAAAATAAGGGAAATTACATCACATGTAGAGGCAAAGAAAACCTATAATGATTGAGGGGAGAAAAGGGAGGGGAATGAGAA
>JAJPUD010012333.1:0-49891 GCA_023553655.1 Myrmecobius fasciatus
AATGCAAATACCTTGGGGGAAGAGAATGTTTTTCACTTTTTTTTGTGTCCTACTATGTAACACAGTAGCTGACATATGGGACAACTGGGTGGCCACCTAGTGCACAGAATTCTAAAGCTGGAGTCAAGAAGACTCATCTTCCTGAGTTCAGATCTGGTCTTAGACACTTATTAGTTGTGAGATCATAGGTGAGTTGTTTAAATTTTAAGTCTCAGTTTACCCATCTTAAAAATGGGGATAATGATACATGAATTACTTTTTTTTAAAAGTATTATTGGTTTGGAGAAGGAAAAATTAGATAATTCAGAGAAAGCAGGTCCCAAAGTGAGAGATTCTATGTTGAATGGGAAGCAACATGACATGACTAAGCACCTATGGACAGAGTCTCAAAAGGACAATTGCAATAAATTTTTCCCTTGCACAACATAAATTCCCTTGTAGAGTATCTGTGGTTTCTCAGAAAATGCAAGAACAGACTCTTTGGGATCCTGTTTTTTCCTCCCCATCTCCTCCCCAGTTCCTGCCACTTGGGGGTTGAGAAAAACTTCCTTTTAAGTAGTATCACAGTGGTCCCCCGTAAATCATGAGCATTTTCTTAATCTCCATGCATCATATAAACAGAGATAATATTATCTAGACAGTTTCCCAAATCCTGACACAAAGGAAATTTTATTGCCTGAAGTGAATGGGCAATACAAATTATTATGAAAATATCTGCGTGTGTTCAATAGGAGAAACTCAACTGTTTAGGGGGAAAAAGAAATCGAATGATTTTTTTTCACTCCTTTTAAAGTCATTTCAATAGAGGAGCATGTATGAATATGGTAGAAAACGATCTTTCGGCCTTCATATCGCTGTTGAATTGCTAATAGATGAGCTTGTAAGAAATATCTGTGAACCAAAGCTTATGTAGAGACTCCTGGTTTGAACTGATGGAGAATAAAGTCCCTTTCTCCCAGGCTTTTCTCCCCTGATTTCTTATCTTTATGTTCAATTTCCCTGTGACTGTGCTCCCTTCCCCCCCCCCTTGGTTACTTAGTCAATTAAAGTTTAAATCAATGAGTCTCATTGCTAAATCCAACTCTATCACTTAACTTCTGATCTTAGGTAGGGCGATATCACATGGCAGAGGCAGCTGAAAAGGACTTAAACAACCAGGATTAAAGGGAGAATGGGATGATTCTGTAATGCTGTCCAGAGATCATTATGGTGATTTAAGCAGGGAGGCCAAAGGCCATATGCAAATGTTAACTGTACTTTTAATTTCATTACATTTTAATTTCCATTTTCTCTTGATATTGAAAACCTGTTTATTGCAATAAAGGCCATTGTGAGCTTTTTTTTTTTTTTTTTAACCAATCAGCAGAAAATGTTCCACTGATCAGCCTCAGAATCAGAGAATCTCAGAGTTAAAAAGCATCAAGGATTCCCTCTGATGGATGGTCAACTTGCCTTTGCTTGAAGACTTTCTGTGAGAGGAAAGTCCCTTCCTATCAGGGCAGCCCATTGGACAGCACTGAGATCTGTTAATAGAGAGAGATTCTTCACTGGAAGAAGAAAAATCACAGGTCCCAACCAAAATACACACACACACACACACACACACGTACACACACAAGTGCAAAAACTGAACCCAATCACCTGTTAAGCTTCTACTTTTCTTTCTTGAACCCAAGCATTTTCTACAAGTAGAATGGCCTAATAAAGTGGTTCTCTGACTTTTGTGGCAGAAGCCCTTGTAATTTATAATCAAATTACTTGTTGTCATTCATTCTTTACAGTTGTGTCTAACTCTCAGTGACGGCATTTGGGGTTTTCTTGGTAAAGCTTCTGGAGTCATCTGCCATTTCCTTCTCCAGCTCATTTTACAGATGAGGAAACTGAGGCAAACCAGTTTAAGTGATTTCCCCGGGGTCACAGAGCTGGTTAGATTTGCACTCAGGAAGATGAGTCTCAGCACTATGCTTAGCTGTCCTAACCCTTGTAGCAAAATACTCTGAAAGTTATTATTTTTAAAATTTATTAACAAATCAAACGAGATTCATTTTAAAAAGTGGGCCATGATTTCTTTTTCTTTTTTTTTTTTTGCTGAGGCAATTGGGGTTAAGTGACTTGCCCAGGGTCACACAGCTAGGAAGTATCCGAGACCAGATTTGAACTCAGGTGCTCCTGACTTCAGGACTGGTGCTCTACCCACTGTGCCATCTAGCTGCCCCTGGGCCAGGATTTCTTGCAACACAGTTTGAGTAACACTGGCATAGAGAATATCAGAAGATATGCTCTTATTCACGAACTTGAATAATTAATCAAACCATTTTACTCAATTGTAGAGTGTGCTTCCTCCTTTTCCCGGATTTTTATGAAGATCAAATGAGATCATGTACTTGAAAGCGCTTTGTAACCTCAACTATAAGCTGTTATTATTGCTGTTATTATCATCATCATCTTGAAAGCAAATTTTTCTTAGAATCATTGATGAGTTGACCTTAAAAAAATGAAAACATTGCCCTGTTTTCGAAAAGCCCGAGTCAGAGGAACACGATCCACTTGACAAAAATATTTGTGTGTTGCAAAATACTTTGCTGCTGCTTATCCATCTCTCCCTCCAACACCCCGGGGAGAGAGGAGCCTCCTCAGCAGAGCTGGCTGACCTGAAGCCCATCCATCAAGCCGATGGCCGAAGAAATGTTGCAAGGGAGGGACTCCCACTAGCAACCTCTCCAGAGTGTGCAGTGGAAAAGCTCTGCAAGATGGTATTTTTTCTCGACCGGATTGCTCGTAATCTGCCTGTTTCTGCTGGCAGCGGGCTCGTTGGATTCAGGAAAGTCACATGAACCCCATCCTGGGCAGTGCCAAGAAAAATTGCTCACCGTATCAGATCTAGCCCCAAAGCCTGCTCCCTCTTAGTCAGTTCTCTGTTTTGTAACTGCTTCCCACGGGGCCTTCATTCAGAATCTGCCAAGGGAAGGAGTCGGAGCTGGGTCTGCTCCATTTGGTTCCATGCTGGAGAGGAAAGAGGCAAGGAGTGTGAGCTAACAGAAGGTCAGGGCAAGTGCAAACTGGGTATTTATTCATCAGGTTTCTCACAGTCCAGCTTCAAACATGGCCCAAAGAGTGGGA
Organism: Myrmecobius fasciatus; assembly: GCA_023553655.1. NCBI lineage: Eukaryota > Metazoa > Chordata > Mammalia > Dasyuromorphia > Myrmecobiidae > Myrmecobius > Myrmecobius fasciatus. Next base: position 3,121 of record JAJPUD010012333.1, read on the forward strand.
GAAGCGTTCAAAGTCTCCCTTGTAGAACCAGAGGAGATAAAAGAAGCCATCCAGGATACAAAGAGGTGGGATGGGGCCAAGTGGATGGATGTTTGTCTCTCCCCTTCCCCGTGGTGAGTAAGGGCAGAAAACAGAGACTCCCTTGGATAAGGAGAAAGAGACTGGCCAGCCTTCAGATGGCTCGGGAGGAGAAAGGGGAGCATCATGGCAAAGAAATTGGGATCCCCAATCCCAAGAAACCAGGGCTAAATCTCCCCCCTGTTTTCTGTCCTAAGAACATGCCCTCTTCTTGATTGCCTACATACCTTATTCATGCTATTATTCCCTTGTAACTCTGTGTAAATGCCTTTTAAAGTGTTTACAATTAAAAAAAAAGAAATCAAAACAAACAAAATGTCTTTCTAAATGTGGTTTTGAAATTGTTTCAGACTGAAACTTTTCTTGCATGATTCATCTGAAACATTCGTCCTCTTCCTTCATCGGCTGAATTCCTCCCATCCTCCAAATCCAAGTCAGGGCTGACTCCTCCAAGAAACCTTTCTCACTCCATTCTTGAGTTATAACAGCTTTTCTCCCCTGAACCTCACAATTCAACTAAGCAATCATTTGATGGAAAGGCCTGCAATGTGCAGGACATTGTATTAGGTGCTAGAGATACAAAAAGGAAAAAAAAAGAAATTCCCTGCCCTCAAGGAGCTTACATTCATAAAATTTGTACAGCTCTTATGCTGTATTTTAAAATCATAATTTTATTATGATTTTATAATTATATGTTATTATAATATATATTATATTATCACCTTATTATATATATGCATACATATATAAGCTCTTAATTATCATATATACAAATACATATACATATATATATAAAAGTTCTAAATTCTATGAGAAAGGGACTATATTTTATGTCAACTTTGTATTTCCTCCATCTCTAGCATAATGCTCTGGATGCAGTGGATATTTTATTATAGACATTGTTGTTTGAGGACCAATGACATCTCGGGGGTGATGTCTTGAACATGATCATTTATTGAATTGAAAGGATTTTTAAAGCTGTAAGATCTGGGATGAATATAAATTCAGCCCAATACATTATCAATTAACCAACAAACATTTATTAACACTTTCTATGTGCCAGGAACGGTACTAAGCACTGTAAATACAAAAAGAAGCAAAAAACAGTGGCTGATCTCAAAGAATTTATAATCTAATGAGAAAGACAACATATAAATATATACAAAGTGAACTGTCTGCAGGATAAATAGGAAACAATTCATGATGGAAGGCAATGGAATTAAGAGGAGTTAGGGAAGGTTTCCTATGGAAGGCTGGATTTTAGTTGGCACTTAAAGGAAACTAGGGAGGGAGGACCCTAGTTGGAGCTGAGATGAGGGAGTCTTTGGAGCATGGAGGGCAGCCTTTGCTTGTCTAGTATGGTTCCATTTGCATTGCTGTTTGTGCTGGTGACCTGGAGAGCCTGCTAGATTTGGAATTATCACACAAATATTCCATCAGAGGAGAATTTTCTAGCTACTTAGGCAGGGGAGAGAACTACTCCATTTTAGAAAGATTATCAAAACTAGAGAGTTTTCTACTCACTCATCAATTCTCTAGAAAAAAAGAAATAGGAGCACTCCTCCAGCATTCTGATTAATTGAGACTTTGCTACGGTGCAAAAGAAATTTTGATGAGAATATTTTTAGAGTGTATTATATATTTTCCTTCCTTTTTACCACTCAATAAAATATATTACACATCCTGTCTTACCGAACAAAACTACAGATGCTTGCCTTTGTGCTAAATGGTTCCAGAATGCTGCGCTTTTCCATTTGTTGATTCTGCTGTCTCCTTTCTCACAGGAAGCTGTCCTTTTCCATCTGCTTTTAGCATCATTCCATTCCACCTCAGCCTTCAAATGTGCATGTCATTCTAATCAATGAACAGACCGGTATTAAATGTAGACGCTTTGTCCAACTTTGTACTCAGGATACAAAAAAAGAATCAATTGTTACTCACACAGAGCTTCCATCCCAATGGGAAACAGCAAGGACGTGTCTAAGTACATAGAGACTGACTGTAAAGTGAATAAATACAAATAAGATATAAGAGAGTTAAATATTAGGCGGTTTGGGAAGGAAGGTACTAGCAGTTGGGAGGATGGGGAAAGATTTAACATAGTCATTCATGCTTGTGTTGTGTCTTGATAAAAAGGAGGGATTCTGAGTGAAGATGAAAAGACTTCCCTCCAGTATGGAGGGAAGTCAGTACAAAGGTTCATAGATAAGAGACGGAAAAGTCAATATGAGGAACAGAGGGAAAATGATTTTGGCAAGATCCCAGAAGGCCAGAGGAATAGTGATGTCCAATGAGACCGGAAAGATGGGTGGATTGTATAGAGCTTTTAAAAGGAGTTTTTATTTTATTCTAGAAGCAACAGGGAACCACTGAAGTTTAGTAAGTAGGGAAGTGATATGGTCAGATCCATATTTAAGAAAAATGTTTTTGGTATTTGCATATATACACAAAAATATATGTGTGTATACATATACACATATATACAAATATATGTGTGTATTTTATATATATACAAATCTCTATATTTGTATAGAGATTGGAGTGGGGAGATACTTATGGCAGGGAAACCAGAGAGAAAGCTGCTGAAATAATCTAAGTAATGTGAATTAAAACAATAGTTATGGGAGTAGAGAGAGGGGAGTCACATGTGATGGATATTTTGGAAGCCTAAATGGAAAGATTTGCCAATTGATTGGCTGTATGAGGTGAGAGAATGAAGTTGGGGATTACAAAAACTAGAAGAATCATGGCACCTTTGACAAAAACAGGCAAGTTTAGAAGAAGAGGGCTTGAGAAGAAGGCAACAAGTTTTACTTTGAATGTGTTGAATCTGAGATGTCTCAGAACATCTAGTTGGAAAATTAAGAGCAGTTTCTCTGCATGCAGCCCCAAGAAACTCCTTAGTTGTTTAAGGTAAGAAGCCAAAGAGTTAGTGAGCAGAAGAAAGTAAAGAAACCTGGCAACCAGGAGAGAAGATGAGCCTCTTGGAAGCAGTTGCAACCCAGAAAAAATCCTCCAGATGAAGATGGAGAGGGGGTTGCCTTCCAGGTGTGCTTACCCAATCCCCTTTTGAATTTCTTTGTTATACAAGTTTTTGTTCCCTCCTACCTATCTTCTCTTCCAATAGTTTGCTGTCTAGAGAGACCACCCTTAGTTCCCTTACTTATCACCATCCTACTTATATTTCTACAATAGCATCTTCTTACATGTGCCCTTCTATATTGTTTGTGGAAGCTACACTGATCAATCAATAATCATTCAGGAACCATTTATTATGTACCTAATATGTGTCAAGTACTACACTAAGTGCTGGGAATGCAAATACAACCTATTGGTAGAGCTTATTATTTTCATCATTACATTCAACATTACATTCATCATTACATCAATCCAGTATATATAAGCATATACACACACACACATATATATATATTTATGTATATATATATATATATATTTAACAGTATTTCCATAAAATCCCAGAGGAGAGATTCCATAAAATCCAGGAGGAGAGTGTGGTTAACAACATCAAATACAGCAAGGAGGTAGAAAATGATTAGGACTGAGAAAAGACCATCAGATCTGCTGACTTGATGAGAACAATTATCCATGAGGTTGGAAGCCAGATTACAAAAGGTTGAGGAGTGAGTTTGAGAGGAAATTTAAAAAAAAAAACACATTTTTCCCCTAGAACCTTGGCTGAGAAAGGGAAGAGAAATATTGGAAATAGTCTGAAAAGATGATATGGTTTAATGGTGATTTTTGAAGGAAGGGGAGCCTAGCAAGTTTGAAGCCAGTAAGAAAGACTGCACTAGTTAGAGAGATTTCAGATTAGACATGGAGAATGGGAGAAGAGGAGGACTGAAGGGGCATTCTACTTGAGAAGACAGGAAAGGATGGATTTAAGGAGACACACAGAGGAATTGGGCTTGGTCAGAAGAAAGGTCACCTCATTTTCAGAGAGTAGGGGAAAGGGAAGGAGAGTTAGAGTGATATCCAAGGGTTTTGAGATAAAGAGAAGGGAGCTAATAATAATGGACTCTTGTCTGAGAACCTCCATGCTCCATGCGTAGGGGGAAGCATATGGGGTTTAGGATAACTTATTTCCGTGATTCTCTAGAGCTTTTTTGTTTACTCCTGAGTTCATGGTTGCCATGAGATCCGGGTCACTGAGAAAGCCAGAAGTCGAAAATCAGGGTAAGTGAGCATTACTGAATTTGCCAGATGTTGAGTCCTTCTGGAGGCTGGACAGCAGCCCAGCAAACTTTTTTTTTAGTGAATTAGTAAATAGCCCCACATTGCCATTGTGATGGCATTAGTGCGGCATCATTATGCCCCACACAATGCAAAGTGAAGTGGAATGAACAATATGAGCCAATCCATATTGGGGACCGTTTGCTTTTATCACTCAGAGATGGCTGGGATCCCTGAAGTCAATGATTCCAACAGGGAGCAGCCAAATCAGAACTCATTCATGGCAAATAGTAATAGCAAGACCAGCTTGTAAGCATATTCTCACAGGAAACTGAGTGCGTCAACAGACCATGAGTCCTGCCTGACCCACCGCTCTTTGTCTATTCCTCGAAGCTCTGGTTAATCCTGGTACCGATGCCCGTGACTCAGTGTGGTACAGAATACAAATGGGTTCAGAATCTGATGTGGTTTGAGCAACTCACTTAAGTTCTCTGTATGAAAAATTGGGGGACTGGACTAAATGACCTCGAGTCCTTTGCAGTTCCACATTTATAATATGATTTCATTGAATCTTCCTCTCTGACAGATTCATGTTGATAGTCCCTCCAACAATACATGTCAACTCATTCATCCTTTCTGAAGCTGTCCAACTCCTTCCCCTTTTCTCCCAGAACCCTACGTGGAGGATCCAACATGGGGGAAGCTTGCTTTGATTCTAATTTTTGTTCCTTTACCATTCCCTGAGTAACCAGTATAGGGAATAAACTGTTACCTCTCACTCTTAATATATGATTATTAACAGGCTCCCTTTTCTGATCATACATTTCCTGAATGGCATCTTTAAATAACCTTCTTATGTGCATGTTGCTGATGGCAATATGTTGTAGTTTTTTATTTATTTGTTTACCTTTGGGTCACTATAATTTGCTGGTACATTTTTTTTAAATTGGGAGAGTCAAGACATTATCTATTTATTCTCTCTGTCTGTCTTTCTCTGTCTCTCTCTGTCTCTGTCTCTCTCTCTGTCTCTCTCTGTCCCTGTCTCTCTCTTTCTCTTTCTCTGTCTCTGTCTGTCTCTCTGTGTCTGTCTCTCTGTCCCTGTCTCTCTCTCTCTGTCCCTGTCTCTCTCTCTCTCTCTCCTCTTTGTATCTCCCTCCTCCCTATCAACTACTTACCTGTCAGTGTATCACCTCTCTTTCCATCCATCTCTCCATCTAGCCATACCATCTAGGTTTCTGTCTAATAGTCACTAATTCTAAGACCTTGTATTTAGACAAATTCTGAATTTCAGTTTCCTTATCTGAAGATTAGACCAAGCTTGCTTCCAGAAACAAAACTCTATGATTAAAAACCCAAGAGCTCGTGCACTTTGAGGTGGGAAATCCTCGGTACCAGTGTTTGCCCAGCTCAGCGAGGAGGGGAGAGGCTTTCTGTGATAAAATCCTCCTGGGGATTAATGAGTCAAACAGAGACCTTGTACGTGATATACAAGTCAACAGAGACTTGCCAAGTGAGAATGGTTTGGGGACTTCTGAATGTCCCCAAACTGGCCACCAGCCTAGTTTAAGTAGCCCCAGAGATACCTGGGCTTGCTTCTATCCCAAGAAGAAGTTATGTTCAGATGGGTAGGGCGGACTGGCAGGGATTTTGGGGCACTGTCTCATTGCACTTTTGTGTGGAATTCTCACATTTGCTAGGAAAATCTAGGCTGAGTCAAGCCCTGTATTTTGACGTTATATATTCTGAGAACATGAAAGCAATCCAGCTGCTTGACAGCTGTGGAAACAAGGAACAGGCCTTCCATTAAATATTCCTCCCCTTCTTAGGATCTACATTTTAAACAAACTGTGCTCCTAGCTGTTCTCCAAACTTAATCTGTTGTCTTCCACCTCTTCCACTTTATAGAGATCAACTCCTATGTCCGGAACACCCTCCCTCCTTATCTCTGCCTTCCAGAATCTTTTTATTTCACCAAGTTCAGCATCACCTCCCCTTTGAAATCTTTTCTGATCACCCCAGAATAAGAGGGCCTTAACTTTTCTCATGTCATGGAACCCTTGGGCTGTCTGGTGAAATCTATGGTCCCTTTCTAAGAAACACATTTTTAATACATAAAATAAAATATATACTTTTATTATTTTATAATATTTATTTTTCCCCAATTACATGTTAAAACACATTTTTAATATTAGTTTTATCAAGGAAACCAGTTGAGGCAGCAAGATGGCACAAAAGACAGAATTTGGAGAAGATAAAAAGTTTGGAGTCAGAAAGATTGAAGTTCAAATATGACTTCAGACACTAGCTGTGTGACTCTAGGTAAATCATTTCACCTCTATTTGCCTCAATTTCCTCATCTGTAAAGTGGAGATGATAGCATCTACCTCCTAGGGTTGTTGTGAAGATCAAATGAAATGGGGCAACTAGGTGGCGCAGTGGATAGAGCACCAGCCCTAAAGTCAGGAGGACCTGAGTTCAAATCTGGTCTCAGACACTTAACATTCCCTAGCTGTGTGACCCTGGGCAAGTCACTTAACCTCAACTGCCTCAGCAAAAAAACAAAACAAACAAACAAAAAAAAACCCAACCAAAAATATATAAATAAATAAATAAAGATTGTTACGTGCTTAGTATAATGCCTAGCACAGAGCACGTACTATATAAATCTCAGCTATTATTACTCCTGTTAATAGAAATACAAATCAAAATGTTTCTTAAAACCATGTTCATGGGTCCTAGGTTAAGAACCTCTGCAGAAAGTGTTCTTTTCCTCCTCAAATTTTCCTGCAGTACTCAGTTTAGATTTCTCCTTTGCTCCCATCCCACCTTACCATGCATTTTACTGATGGAAAGTGTACAGGTCATTAGAATCCCCTCCGTTAGAATGTAAGCTTCTTGAGGGCAGGAAGGGCATCCATTTTTAAAATGTTTGTATTCCAAACATCTAGCCCAGGACTTTGAGCCTAGTGGACGCTTGATAAATGTTTAAGGTCTTTCAGAAAGAAAATAACATGGTGAAAACCGATAAATCTTTTCTGGATGTTACAAAAAAGCAAGCCCCATTAATCATTGAGTCTGGAGCATCAGTTTTCCCAATCTGTGGCTTCTAGTTGGAGTTATCATTTACCCCCATTTAACCTATGTTCTCTGACAGTATCCTCATCTCTGATATTATTGACATCTCTGTTTCCTTTTATTCCTAAACAGGTCCAGAAGCTGGACAAGAGCTGGAAGGTTAGGGCTTCTAAACAAAAGTTTATTTTCTGCCCATTCTGCCCATGATTTCTGCCCATCCCAGAATGCACAGAGAAAGCATGGCTCTCAATGCTGATCACTCATAGCATGCAAATGGTGAACAAGCTGAACAGCTTTATACCTCTCTCATATTGCCTTTCCAGTGTTTGTTATCTCACTTGAAGTATGAGCTCATCCATAAATACAAGGGATCTCCAAAAAGATTTTCTAAACCAAGTATGAATGATTTTTGATTACCCCTACCGATGAACTCACTTCTCTGATCCTCTGCTCTTCTCACCCCTATTCTTCATTGTCACAGACATTTGGAGCTAGAGGGGACATCAGTGATCCATTTAGTCAGGCCCCTTCGTTTTATAAATGAGATAACAGCTCATTAAAAGTTCACTTACAGGGGCATCCCTGACTTACGGACCCATGATGAATGAACACTTGTACACGTGGATGACCGGCCAGTCTGTGCTGCAACAAGGGTAATGGTGAGTTTTCCCTGGAGTCCTGGAGAGGAACAAATCTTTTCTTGATTTACCACATTCCAGATGCTTATCCAGATGTGTTCTGTGGCTTTTGCTTGTAGAAAAGCAATGGATGGTCCTAAACAATATTATGTAGTGAAACGGCACTACAATAAACAAAACTGAGCTATTAGTAATGAGTGTTCTCATTTACATGACACTTTATAGTTTATAAATCATTCTTCTCAAACCAGTTCTTTGAGGTAGGTAGTCCAGGCAGAATTATCCATAATCTACGGCTAAGGACACATAAACTCAAACAAGAAAAGTGATCAAATAATTAGTGAAGGGCAGTAGTGGGACTCCCACCCATGCTGCCTCCATCATGCATTTCCAGAAGCATCTTCCTTGAACATCCATGTTAGTTGAAAAATTGACTGTTCCCTTTGTGCAAAGATAAAGTAATAATTGATAGAATATATGATTTAAAGCTATCTTTCGGTGTCTAGAAAGTTAACCACTGATGCTTTATGAATGACAATTACTTTTGAAAATAAAATATAATCTCAAAGGTCAAAAATTGAAAAGTAATTTAGAATGCAAATGACTTCCTTAAGGAGATTTGTATATATTCCATCATTTCTTCTGTCTTATCAGGCCCCCTAGACTACAGCAAGAGTAAAAAAATCATTAATTAACCAAAAAGCATTTACTAAGTACCTACTATGTGCCAAACACTGTGCTAAGTGCTAGAATATCATAGGATTATAACTTTAGTACTAGAAGATATTATAGAGACCATTGAATCCTTTTTATTGATGAAGAAACTAAGAAAGAAGTTAAACAAGATCTTCTTGATGCCAGATCTAATTTCCTCTCCATTATATGTGATTAGCTTAGTGAGTTGGGGGTCACTACTTAAGAGTACAGTTGTCAGGGGCAGCTAGGTGGCCAGTGGATAGAGCACTGGACCGGAAGTCAGGAGGACCTGAGTTCAAATCTGGCCTCAGACACTTCTTAGCTGTGTGACCCTGGGCAAGTCACTTAACCCCAATTGCCTCAGCAAAAAGCAAAAAAAAAAAGTACAGTTGTCATTCTGTTCTTCCAACTATTGTAGCAAATGATTGAACATGCGATGTAGCCTTTCTATACCTCAGTTTCTCAAGGAATATGTTATGTAGGTAATTTATCCATTCAGTTGTGCTTATTGATATCAGAAATGACCTTAAATATGGCAGCCAAAAAAAGTTTACGTGATGTTAGATATACGTTCAGAATATGAACAGTTACTTGGCAATTTTCCTGTGCTTTGCCCTGATACATTTAGAACACAATTTAGGGTATCTCCAAAACAACTTGGTATCCTTCCCTCAGCTCTCCTTTTTTTTTTAGCTGAGGGCACTACCATCAAGCTGGCCACTTGGGTTCTCAACCTAGGGATTACTTTCTACTCCCCATTCTCCACGTCCACCTTCATTCACACACATGTTGACCGGCTGCCGAGTTTATCAACTTTATCTTCACACCAACTCTTCCATCCCTCTCTTGACTTTACATCTTGTCAGGGCTACTCTATTAGTCTTCCCAGTGTTCATTGTACTCTCCCACTATCCAGTCTATCATCCATACCTCTGTGCCAAATGGATATTATTGAAGCATGGATTGGACTCTATAGTATTAGAGAAAGAACCAACCTCAGAAAGCCAAGGTCTGGGTTCAAACACTCTAGGGGAGTCACTTAATCTATAGGAACTCCAGGCAATGCTCTAAGACAACTGGATAAATTGCAGAATCTACTTTATCGGTAAGAGAATTTCCTCACCAGTTACAAGTGAGGCAACGGATCCATTGACCCAAGGATTTCTCTGAAGAAAGGTTAGCAGCATTTCCTTCCAGGGTCCTTCTGCCCTTACTGGTCATCAACTGTATTAAACCTGCTGGGCATTGGGAGATTTTCTCAGAGAACATTAAGCCAAGTTTCCATTTGTCTTCAGCGACTTGAGCCAAGCTTACTTATAGCGAATTGGGGCTGTTTCCATGTCCTCTATGGAAGAAGGGGCAGCGAGGCGGCTCAGTGCATAGAACGCTGCAGAAAGTGACAGACTCATCTACGTGAGTTCAGCTCTAACTTCAGACCCTTGTTAACTATGTGACTGGAGTGCTCCAGTGTCTCCACCAAGGAAACCCCAAATAGAGTCACAAAGAGTCAAACATGACTGAAACAACCAAACAACTCTAGCAAAGTCTTGTCTTTGTCACGTTGCCTCGGTTTGTTGAATCAAAGACAAATACCTGCCTCTCTAGGAGAAAACAGATGACTTTGGGAAACAGAAAGGGGCACCAAGCCTTTTGGATGAGAACCAGAAACCAGTAAAAGAAAAGAAAAAGATTTTTAATTGAGCAGAAACCAGAGGCCAGGAGAGACGTGTTTTTCTAAAGATTTCAATCTGTACCAATGAGAAACGGTATGAATAAGGGAAAGCATGCTAGACCTGTGTTTGAATCTCCAGTCTGACACATGGGAGCTGGGAGACCATGGGCAGGTTATTTTCACCTCTCTGAAATTCAGTTCCCTCATCTGGAAAACAGATCATGTTTGCTAGGATGGAAAGAACCGTATAAACTTTAAAGAATTTTGTAAATGTGAGTCATTACTATATGAGCTATGGCTAATTATAGAAGCAGAGGGAAGCTAGGGGAATAAAGGCTTCCTGGGGACCCAAGCAGGAGGAGGAACCCTGGATTGAGGACTGTTTGAATGTGAATGACTACATAGAGATCACAAGATCATAGAGAGCTAGAACTGGAAGATGGCTCAAGGGCACTGTATCCCTTCATTCTTCTGATAAAAAAACTGAATCCAAGAAGGTTAAGTACCTCCCAACATGACATAGCTAGTAAGCATCAGAAGCAAGATTGAAATCCAGTTCATCTGATTCTAGTGCTCCTATCACACGGGACTACTCCTAAATACTCAAGATCTCCAAAACATTTTCCCCCCCAAAGCTTAGCAAAATTTACTCTTACTTTATCATTCCTCTATGTCTCCACCAGTTTTACTTTCAATTTTCACCAATTCTAGGATGCCCAACCTTAATCAATTCCCTTCCTTTCTTTTCACTCTCTTCATTTTCACGGGTTCAACTATCTCCTCTATAGGGTTGACTCACCAACCTTCACTTCCATTCCAGATCTCTCTTCTGAGTTCCAGATCCACGTTTCTAACTGCCTGTAGGTTGTTCCATTCAGATATTCTGCCATTACTCCGAATCTTCCATATTCAGTATCTTCCCCCAAATCAGCTTCTCTTCCAAACTTCTTGGACCCAGGCTTGAGACACTCGAATCCTCCTGGACTTCTTTTCCCTCACTTAAAAATATATTAACCACTTGCCAAATGCAAAGCACAATTTTTTGGACTCTAGGTATATCCCCCCCAATTTTTTTTGATATTTTTTTAATAATAGTCCTTTAAGCTAACAAGTCCACAAATCTTTCCTTTTGTGTGTATGTATGTATGTGTGTATATATATGTATACATGTATACATATACATATATATGCACACATACAGGTATGTGTATATATACATATATATAGATGTGTGTATATTTATAGATATATGTATATATATGTATATATGGGTGTATATATAGGTATATATAAAGTGATATGCTAGCCATATGTATATGCAACATGTTGTTATCTATCTGGGTTATTATTCCTTTCTAATTCAATCCTGATTTGGAGAGGTGAGCCTGGCTTCTCTCACCTAGCTTAAGCTCTGATCTTGCCAGGTCTGAGTGGGAAAGGATTCACAGAAAGGCCAGCTGGAGATCTGGTGTCTATTGCCCTAGGACCCCAAGTTAAGGGAAAGGCACCACCAGAATAGTTTTATTTTTTGTTGCTGCATCTGTGTCAGTGACAGAGTGCTCACACTGGGAATCACAGGTCACACGCAAGAGCAGGAGCTCGTGGATCTTTCCAAATTGTCATCAGCCGTCACATAGTTCTTTTGTCACCTTCAAGGACAGCGGTTTAGGAGAACGGCAGGAGAGAGGGTGGAGACCATCAAGATGAAGCTCCAAGGTGTTCCAAGCCTTGGCAATGGCAAGGAGTCCAGGGTAGGTAATCTCACTTAGAAACTTGGTCTCTTTTTTTAGGCTCCTTTTTTATCACTCTCCTTAATGAAGGGCAGAATAATGCTGGCTACAGGCAGATTAATTGCCAATATATCATGGAGAAGGCTCAAGGAAGAGCATTATACTGCCTGAGCCAATGTGTGGAACATCTTTCCTAAAGCTACCCTAAGATGTGGGATATTATGATGTCTTTATTTCCCTTTGATTGCTCTACCTATCTTATAAACATCTGTAAAGATAAATAGAATTGTCCAAGAGGCAACCTCTTTCCAGAATATTTCCATAAGCGTTTTCTGTTCAATTAACCTACTAAAGGATGCAGTTCCTGATCTCCTCTCACGTGAACTGCAAATTGTGCCTGAATGTTCCAGAGGAGGATTGAACTGAACTTCTCTCTATCCTATAAATATTTCAATGGGAGGTCATAAATTCAAGAAGCCATAAGCATCTGGAATAAAGAGCTTGCTCCGCAATGGCTTACACTAATTAATAACCATCAATGGAGAGCATGTGGTAAAGCACTTGGCCAGTGTAGTCACCTTTGAGTTGAAAGGATATTCACTTAATGCCTACTGAAAATACAGTGGGGTCAGGAAGAAAGGGCTTTCATTTATGAATGAAAATTCAATTTTTTTTCATCAACTATAAATGACTTAATATACTAAAAGAAGTCTTTATCAAAAGGTATATTTACATATAGAAACTTGGGCTCTTTTCAAGTAATGTTACTGGCTCTCTTGAAATGTTCCTGATCAATAGAGGAGTTAGACAGGGAGAGAAAAGCGGGTCAACTGGGTGGACTTTGAAGTTTTATTTAAGCATTACAGAGCTTTAAGAGCTCAAGGGGGAGAATCACTTCTATTTTAAGTTCTGTTTGGTCATGACTGGTTTTCTCATAATTTATTGTTTTGAGTAATGAGCCGTTCTAATTGGAGCCAGTTATATAATTATTGCTGAAATCCAACTGTGGAGAAATGAGAATTCTACAGCTCAGTGTGGAGAGCCCTCCTTGTCCTCCAGATTGGTTTCAGTGCTTTCAGATTAAATACCTGTAGCACCAGAGGACAAATGTTATTTTTTAAAGTACCATTTGTGAGGAGGCTGCAGAATTTTCCATATATATATATATATATTTAACACCAAGCTAATTAAGAGGACCCATGATGGGCTCAGCTTGGAGCTGTTCTTGAAAAATATGTGGTATGCTGAAGTATGTAACCTATCAGCCTACATGTTACAACAGGGGGTTGAGGGCTTCTCAGCTAGGGAGGTCTTGAAAAAGATAATAGAGTCTCATCTGTCTGGTTGATTTAGGTGTGGTCTTGCCTGAAGGCAGAGGATGGACTCAATGACCTTTCCATGTCCCTTTCCATTCCCTTGATTCTTTTTTATTTCCTTGTGGATTGTTTTTTGGGTTTTTTTTTATATCTGTTTCCATAGAGGATATGAGAGATGATGTTACAGTGGAACTTTGAGAGAGAGGATTAGGGTTTCAACTCTTCCTCAGACCCCTTACTAATTATAGTGACCTTAAACAAGTGACTTAATGTCCCCAAGTTTCAATTTTCTTTTTTTTTAAATAATAATTTCTCTTCTTATAATGATCCCTACCCTGCCTACCTCACCTTACTGTGAGAATTCAATGAGATAAGAAAAGTGGTATGTGAATTGTCCTTTTACACAAATAAACAAACTCATAAAACTAATATTCTGGTTAATCATCCAATGAAGGATTGTTATCCTATGTCTGGGATCCTTGATTCACTAAAATAGAGAACTCTTATAAGGAAATTCTTTTTATACAGATTAGCAAATATTCTATAATTTTATATATTTAATGGAGTTGAACAGGGCAAGTAAGAGATTTCAGGGATAGCCCAAGGTCACATGGCTAGTATGTCCCGGAGTGGTACCCAGGACTTCCTACTTTCCATACCTGGCGCCTCTCCACTAGGCTCTACAATTTCTTATCTCAGGATACAGTTTTGACTTACTTCTGCTATCCCCCTCTACAAATCCAATTAGCCATTCAGTCAATAAACATTTTTAAAGCATCGTGTCAGGTATCATGCTAAAGATTGGATATAAATATGAAAAATAAAGGCAGTCCCAGTCCCCAGAGAGCTTGCGTTCTAATGAGGGAAGACAACATACAAAAGTTTCCCTCTCATGAGGGAACCTAGCCCAGGAACATAATAAAGAAGTCTACCAGAACGTGCAGCCAGGTGGGAAGGGAGAAGATGGCAGCAGGTCTGGGATAGAGATACTTCCTTAAATGGAAGTTTGGGGAGTTCTCCATTTGGAGCAGAGGATATGAATACCAGGACTGAAGTGATCTTGTAGGAAGATGACGTTCCCTGGGACATCATGAGGAAGATAATCTAGAATTCTTGGAGTAAAATTCTAGATTAAAGCAGCCTAGAACTATGGCTGCTGTCATTTTTTCAAATGTAACTTTCTGAGTTTTTAACTAAAAGGCTTCTAAGAATGTTTGAGTTTCTTGTCATTGATAATTTATTAAAATAACAATGAAAATCCTAGATGGTTAAAAGGAATATAAATTACATTTTGAAAATCGTTTGCTAATGACTCCCCTATCTCTACCCCAGAACAAATTCTCCTCTCTTTTATGGACTGCCTGAGACCAGTCAACTCTTTTCTCACCAATTTAATTCAAAAACTTGAAGCGAAGAAGTTTTTAGCAAACCATCTGGCTGAGTCTTTGATACTATTCTTGTAGGCACTGTGAAATAAGATTGGTTAGGTTGAATGTACAAATAAATGGATTTATGAGTTATTGAGTGGTTGAGCCCAAAGAGTAATAATAATCGATGGTGTATGTGGGCTTAGATAGATGTCTCCAATGAAGTGTCCAAGAGATCTGCCTTTTGTAGTGCTTAACGTTTTTTGGATAAAAATATAGATACATGTTTATCATATTAGCTAATGAAATGAAACTAAACTGGATAGCTGATTCTTGATGATGGTCCAGATCATAAAAGAAAATGAAAGTTGTTTTAAGGTACTTGAAGTTTATCTTCTGGAAGAGGGATTAAATAAATTAATCTTAGTCACTGAAGGAAAAATAGGAAGGTGAGGTGAATGTACAAAGCCTAGAGAGTGAGAAAGGGTTAGGTTGTAAAGGACTTCAAATGGCAAAGCAAAGAGTTTTCTATTTGATTCTTGAAGCAATAAGGAGACTGGGGCTTATTGGCCTTGAGAATAACATGGTTAGAGCTGGGAAATCACTTTGGCAGCTGCATAAAAGATGGACTAGAATAAAGAGCAATTTGAGAAGGCTAATGACAGGAAGTGATGAAGGTCTACGCTAAGGTGAGTAGAGAGAAGATGTATTTGAGAAATGTTGTGAAGGTAAATTGCAAGGTTGGGCAATAGAGTGGAAAAATGGGGGACTGGATTTATCTGAGGAATCAAAGATGACACATGGGTTATGAACCTGGATGACTGAAAGGATGTTAGTGCCCTCTGTGGTAAAAGCAAAGTTGGGAAGAAGGGATGGTTTGAGGGAAAAGAGAGTTTTGTTTTGAATATGTTGATTTTGTGACATCCAGTTCAAGATATCCAGTTGGTTGGTGACGTGAAATTGAAGTTCAATCAATAAAGAGGATAAGGGTAGATCTGGAAATTTTTGGTATAGAGATGATTGAGCCCATGGGAGCCAAAGAAAGCACCAATGGAAATATAGTATAGAGAGAGAAGAAAAGAGGGACCAGGACAGAGTCCACCATTTGTGGGCATGACGGATAAGAATACGGCAAAGAAAATTCAAAGAAGGATCAGCCGGACAAAAAGAAGGAGCAGGAGAGATCAGTCTCACAATAACCTAAAGAGGATGATTAGCAGTTGAAAGCTACAAAAATAAACGAGAATAAGAGTCAGGAAGACCTGAGTTCAAATATGGCCTCAGACACTTATTAGTTGTGTGACTGTGGACAAGTCACTTCCCAGTTTGTGGGAGTTTTCTCATTTGTAAAATGAGCCAGAGAAGGAAATGGCAAAGCACTTCTGTATCTCTGCCAAGAAAATCCCAAATGGGGTCATGAGTCAGAGATGGTTGAAAATGACTCAACAAGGATGAAGATGTAGAAAAGACCATTTCCCAAGATCACACAGGGCAGTAAATGACAAAAGCCAAGCTAGAACCTTAGATCTCTTGACTTCCAGTTCCAAAGACTATTTTGGTGAGATTTTAATTTGGCATAGGTTGAGTTTCTTTTCCATTTTCACTTTACTTCCATTCTAAATTTTCAAGTGTTCTAATGGTAATTATCAGAATAGTATTATAATAATAAGGTTCCCCTGGGGGGGGGAGAGAAGTATTTTAACATCAGATAAAATGATCCCTTTATTAATTATTTTTTTGGTTTTATATCACATCATTTCCCATTAAATCCCACTTTCCCATCCCTCCAGAATATAAGAAAGAACAAAAAAGGAGACAAACAGTTCAGCCAAGCAAACCTACACAATGAACAAGTCTGACATTATCAGCATTATTTTTTATACCTAGGGTGCTCCATCTCTTCAAAGAAAAGGAGCAAGCCCAATTCCCATCAGCTCTGCAGTAACATTTAGGGGCCAAGAAGGATCCCCCAAGTATTCTTGGCAATTCTCCAGCCATGACCAAGAACAAATCCATTTTAAATAAATAGACAGAAATAAACAGGAAGCTGCCCTTTTCTTTTGTGAACTGAGTCAAAACCCAAGTTGTTATGGCTTTCTGTAAATTTTCCTCCCCTCTCCCACTCATTTCTGAAATTAATATTTAATCAAATTGCTCATATTTTTCTTTTCCCCCAGGCTGGCTGCAAAATACCATCTCCTCCCTTCTTTACACGGAAGCTGATCTGAGAAACACCTGTCCAGATTCTTAAATGCTTTTATTCTTATTGTCACATGGCAACGTTTTCCCCCTCTTGGGCCCAAGACAATCCCATAGAAATACCAGACATCAAGGCTGGCTTCAGGCAACTAGAAATAATTTCCTTCTTTCTCCACAACCCAAAGCAGGTATCTGGACCTCTGTTTATGTAGCCTATTAATCATTACTTAGCCCAAGTGAAAACAATAGATGGGGCAAGCCTGGACAGAAGCTTCTTTTGTGGAGAGGGAAGCTTTTCTTGCCTATTTATGCAATTACCCATATATGGAAGGAATAGTCTCCCAGGAAAAACCTCTTTTTAAAGACCTCAAGATCCTCCAAGGACATTTCAACAGGCTCTGTTCAGAGGGGATGCTTTATATGCAAATCTCACCCCCAAAGTCCCAAGTAACAGCTGGCTTTGATTTCCATTTACCTTTCTGAAGAGGTGGAGATTCATAAAGTACTAGTAGGTCAAAAATGGAAAGCAGAAACTAAAAGAAAACAAATTTATTCTCATCCTGATATTTTAATTACAGCTTTAGTGCTGTCATTGCTCAGGGCTGTAGGGCAAATAGTCTTCAATTATCCAATATCCTGCCCCTTACTGTCCTATCTCAGGATCTTTTGTCTAGGGCTGATATCAGTCTCTAAGGGGGCCAGTCCCTCATGGATCTCCCCCTACCTGTCAGCCCTTTCTATTATTTCCAGATCCAGCTTCTATTTTCAATCATTCAAATCCCAAAAGTCATTACTAAACAGTTTCATTACATTACATGTAAGCAGAGTAGAATTCAAAAGTCAGTCACTTGTATCATAAAAATGTGACATTTTTAAATACTTCTTCCATCCAACCTCCTAATAAAACCCTTTGCCTAATAAACCCTTTGAAGACATATATGGTGAGGGGAAAAATCACTAAATTTGTATGGAAGAAGCTAGGTTTTAAGTCTGAAATGGTTCTTCAATATCTGTATTAGCTTGGAGAAATCCATTCACTGAATCTCACTACATTGATCTGTAAAACAAGGGGGCTGGACCAGATCATTGCCAAAGTTCTCTCCACTCCTAAATCTGCTGTTTTTTGGACTCCTTCATGAAGAGCAATCCTTGCATCATAACCTGCGGTAGTCCCTGTATATTTCACTGGACAACCTGTATGAGTTGATGGGACCTAAAAATATTCATCACCTGGGAGCTGGTAGTCATTAAGCCTGTCCGAACTTAGCTAGAACTGGTTCTAGCCAACAGACATCCAGTCTACTCTCTGGTAATTATTTCCCATGTATCCACTCAGGAGACCACGTGAAAACACACACACACACAGGCACACACACACACACACACACACACACACAAGTTAGGTATAGGATACATGGAAAATAATTACCAGAGGGTAAACTGGAATAGAAGAGGGCTTGACTTTTGCTTCTTTTTATATTTCTTGGTCTTAGCACAGGGCCTGACACACAGTAGGCATTTAATAAATATTTGTTGATTGATTTATTGATTACCATCATGAATTACTCAAAGCCTTTCTAGCATTGTATGGTCTTCCAGAGCCAGCATTATTCTTGCTCCCAGAGTCCCCTTGTTGTCCTACTGGGATTTGAGGGAAACATGAGAAGTTTTTTTTTCATATTCTTTATAATTTAAAGCACTTTCCATACACTATGTCCTTTGATCTTTATCCGATGTAGCCTTGGGCAAATGTTCACCCACATGGGTATCAGTTTCATCATCTTTAAAATGAGAAGGATGGACTCAATGGCCCATGAGGTCACTCCATGTTTGATTTTGTGATTCCCAGGAGATATCATGAAAGTTTTAAAAATTGCAACTATGCTGAGGGAGTACCCCCTCTGTGCTATTTCCTCAATGGATGACTATCACTCTGAATTGTTTCTATTACTTTTAAAAATCTTTGTCACAAGGGAAAAACTCCTAGGTATGGGAGAGATAAGGGATATGTTTGGAAATTAATTTGATTTCAAGACAAAAGGCATCAATAAAAATAGCCAAACTTTAAAATCATAATAGCTTGTATAAATATAATGCTTTATACCTATAAGGTATTTTCATAATATTTTTTAATTTGGTACTTTCAATCAGTCTGTGAGATAGATAATAATAATAATAATAGTAACTGACATGTTATTGTTGTTCACTTGTATGGCGTCTGACTATGGTTCCAGAGACCCTTCCATCTTTCACTATCTCCTGAAGTTTATGCATGTTCATGTTCACTGTTTTAATGACACTATCTACCCATTCATCCACCCAATCCCATTTTTCTTTTGCCTTAAATCTTTCCCAACATCAGGGTCTTTTCTAATGAGTTCCATCTTCTTATTATGTGGCTAAAGTATTTAAGCTTCAATATTTCACCTTCCAGCAAAGAACTTGAATTAATTTCTTTTAAGTATTTACCGATTTGACTTCCTTGCTGCCCAAGGGACTTTTGGGATGTTAGTACCAGTGGTTTCCTCACTATGTGTCTCTCTGTCTCTGTCTCTGTCTCTTTGTCTCTCTCTCTCTCTCTCTCTCTCTCTCTCTCTCTCTCTCACTCACACACACACACACACACACACACACACACACACACACACACACTCAGAAGCCAACTATTCTGATCTTTTTTTTAAAGCACACCTCTTAGGGCTGCCAGTGGGAAGAATCCATTCTTCAGGAAAAGCCTTTATGTTTTGTTTTGTTTTTCCCCAGTTATTGTTTATCCTTTTTATTTTCTTCTGAAAATTTGCTTTTTCTCTTTTTCAGTCAGAGGGTCTAGGCTTATCATGATGGCCTGGGGTGAGTGGTGGATGTGAACTCAGGCTAAAATAATTAATCGTGGATTAGTTTTTAATTCCCTAGCCTCCCAGGCCGGAAGAAAGTCTCAGTTTGTTAGACCTGTATTTTAGGATTAGAGTTCAAGGATCTTTGAGAACTCAAAGATTTCTAAGACATCCCACAAAGCTCCATCTATCAAATGACACGTGTTCCCATGCCCAGGGATAGAAAAAATAAACCACCCAAGAAAATCTGATAGGGTCCCCCCCACACACACATATTGAACCACCTCAGCCCGACCCCTGGAACATCCTTTGTGGAAATCATCTTGGGATTCAGTGGCGGAGCTGGGGCTTTGCTGCAGGAGGGGACACAGACGGTTAATTAGGCAAGGTTGAGAGGGCAGAGCTGACCAATCGCTCTCCCCAGCTCCCAGCTCTGTCCATGTGACCGGATCCTCCTCCCAACCTGCCACCCACCAGGGCCGACCCTCCCTCCCTGCCACAGCTGTTCCCAGCAAGGGTTTTCTATCAAACTGAACTGTGACCTAAAAACCAGAGCCAGCGGTACTTATCTATCTGCTGAACCCCAAGCCTGGGGAACCACACCCAGACATTCATCATTCAACCGAACTGCCAACAGACTATTTCATCTTCCAAATAAAGCGCCCACTGGACCAGGGTGAGCCGGGAACTGAATTCTGGACCCTGAAACCACTGACCCAGCACCACACTGGACACCCACACAAAAGAGTGCTATTTACTTTCAGTTCAAGGCCTTGGGAAGGACAGTTTGGACTCTCTGGCCTTATGTTCACAGGTCAAGGGGACAAATGATATGGGACATTAATACATGTGGAGTGGGAGAGTCGGGGTTCAAATCTTATTTCTACCACTTACTACCGATGCAATGGGATACCCAGCAGCCTCTGTTGTAATTGTAAGCTTCCCACTCTTAGACTAGAGGCTGAAAGAGGGAAACAAATGAGATCTGAAAAATCAATAAGCAATGGGACCACATGTGATAATAAGGATAGTAATAATAATAATAGCTAACATTTATGGAGCACTTTAAGGTTCAACTTTCTCATTTTAAAGAAGGGGAAACTGAGGTCCAGAGAGATGAATAATTATAATAATTCTCATTTCTATTTCCCTTGAAGGTGCCTTCCTCACAACAACCCCATGAAAGGAGGCCTCCAGACCTTCCAGAGGTAGAATTCTCAGACAAAAGCCAAGTGCACAGGCTATTCTCAGGCACCTTCTGAAGGCAACTGCATGACACAATGGCTGATTGAGCCCTGGGTCACCAGTCAGGAAGCACTGTGTTCAAATCTTCTTCCTCCTATGTTTATTAGTTGTCTGACTCTGGGAAACTAATTTCCCCATTTGCCTCATTTCCTCTAGCTATTAAAATGGAATAATCAGAGCACCTACCTCTAAGGATTGTTGTAAGAATCAAAGGAGAAAATAATTGTAAATTGCTTGGCACAGAACCCAGCAGACTTCAGGAGCTTAATAAATGCTTGTTGACTAGGCTAGGGTGCAGGTACTCCTTCCAAGGACTCAGTCACTAGTATTGACTCACCCATTTAACCCACCAAAATTCTCTTTTCTTCTCTCTAGATTTTCAAGACGCCACGGTCCCCCAGTTGTCTGATTGTTCCTTCTCCGTGTCCTTTGTTGGATTCTCACCCAGATCGTGTCCTCTAACCAGAGATGTCCCATAATATTCTGTCTGGGACCCTTTCCTCTTCTCCCTCTCTCCTACTTTACTTGGTGATCGATCTCATCAGCTGCCATGAATGTAATTACTATGTCTATGTGGAGGATTCTCAAATCTCATGTCTCTGCTGTCCCATATCCTATCTCCAGTTGCCTTTCAGCCATCTTGTACTGGATGTCCTATAGACATCTTAAACTCAACATACCCAGAGTATAACCCATTTCCTTGCCTCCTGTATTTCCACCCCCTCTTCTATCTCCCCCAATCTTGCTCTAAATTCTCTGCTGCTCTTCCATAGCCCATCTGCGATTGCCTTTCCGACATTTTATACTAGATATCTCGTGTCCATTTTAAACTTAACATATCCAAAATATTACCCATTACCTTTCCTCCTGTATCCCACCCCCCTCTACCTTCCCCATTCCTGGAGAGGTCAATGCCCTCTTCCCAGTCCCTCATCCTCGTCATTCTTGCCTCCTCACTGTCCCTCATCTCCCATATCCAAACCATCGCCAAGTCCAGCCCCTTTCACTTTTGCAACATCTTCTGAAGAGCCCCCTTCTCCCTCCACCACTGCCATCAATCTAGTGCAGGTCATCATCATCTCACACCTGGAAGACGGCAATAGCCCGATGGAAGGTCTGCCAGTCTCAAGTCTCTCCCCCGACAATCCATCCCTCCTTCAGCCACTGAAGTGATTTTTTTTTTAAAGCAGGGCAATTGAAGATAAGTGATCTGCCCCTTTCCTGCTACATCTCCCTAAGATCTCATCTCATTCACCTCAGCCCTGAACCTCTACAGGACCTCTGCCCTCTTAGTGCTCATGGAAACCTGGCTCTCTTCAAGAATCACCCAATCACCCTTTGAAGTTTTCTGTACCTCACCCTCTCCATATATATCTCCATTGTTGTAATCTAAAGCTTAAGGTCATTCTCCCTCCTTTGCAAAATACTGTAGTTCAGTCCCCGGCTGATTTCATATTTCTGTCCCTCATATAGTCCCTGTATCAACTAACTCGAAGTTACAACATGGAGCATATTAGGGACATGAGTGTGAAATCAGAGTGTGAAAGCTGTTGTAACACTTCAATCATTGTCATTTTATTGTGTCAGTCACATCTGATTCTGTGTGACCCCATATGGGATTTTCTTTGCAAAGATACCAGCATGGTCTGCCATTTCTTTCTCCGACTCATTTTTCAGATGGGGAAACTGAGGCAAACAAAGTTAAGTGTCTTGCTTAAGGCTACACAGGTAATCACTGTCTGAGGCCAGACCTGAACTCATGAAGATGAGTCTTCCTGATTCCAAAGCCAGTATTCTATCCACTACTTGCACCACCTAGCTGTCTGAATCATGAAGAGTTTTAAAAACTATATTCTATTTTTAGGATAGAAAATCCTATCCTAAAAACAATGGGGAGTCTCTCAAGTTTTACCACTTAACTACCTCAATCATGAAGTGTTTTAAAGACCACATTCTATCCTCAAGGCAATGAGGAGCCTCTCAAATCTCTTGAGCAAGGAAGTGATTCAAACAGATCTTCAGCTTTCAAATGTCTATTTGATAGTTGTGTGGAGGATACTAGATGAATGAAGAGATTGGATTTGAGGAGACCAATTCCTCCCTTAGCTTGCTGCAAGAAGCCTTTCCCCAATCCCTCTTAATGCTAGTGCTTTCCCTTTGAAATTATCTCCATTTTATCCTCTAGGTATCTTGTATGTTGTCCACATATTGCCTTCTTCATTCAATTCAAATTGTGAACAGTTTGATGGGAGGGAAAGTTTTTGCCTCTCTATGTATCCCCAGCACTTAGCACACTGCCTGGCACATAGATGCTGTTGACTTGTCTTGATCAATTAGGAGACTGTTTAAATAGTCCAGGGAAAAGTTGAGTAGGGGAACAACAAAAGTCATCAACTAATTGGATGGAGGGAGAGGGAGACGGAGGATGGCTCCTGACATCCTTGAGGTAGCAGCTGGGAAGAACATTGGTACCCTGATCAGAGATGGGAAGTCTGGGAAGGGACAGGACAAGGTTGAGAGGGAAAAACAATGAGTTCAGTTTTGGATATGTTGAGTTTCAGGTGTCTATGGGATATCCATTTGGAGATAAGGCAATTGCTTATGTGGTACTGGAGGTCGGGATTGATGTGAGAATTAGATGTAGTTATGGGACACTGGGTATATCTTTTAGCTTTTCTAAGCCTCAGGCTCTGAGACTCTAAGATGATAAATTATAGGGGGGGGTGGTCCACGTTGGTGAATGGAGCGCCCATGAAAGGTATACTCCAAGTTCCATTACTCTCCTCTTGATGCTGTTGAAGATGGCGCCCTGGTGGGGTCCAACGTCTGATATCCACTCCAAATGATCCCCAGAAAGTGAGGGACTATGGCCATGTTAAAGAAAGACAGTATGTATTTTCCTGACACCTGAGAGGGACAGAACATTTCAAGAGGAAAATGGAATAAACTTGATTGAGGGAAATGGCAAAAATTCTCCATTATGGCAACAAGACAGGGAGGAAGGAGACAGACAGGGACTCTGGGGACCAATGGCTGCAACTCCTCCCGCTGGGGATGCCCAACTCAGGGAGGGCTAAATGATGGGAAAGCCATCCAGGTGGAAGAGAAACTGTAGCATCTTTATTGACTAAAAACTCAACTTCAGTGATACTCTCTCTCCCTTCTCATTCCCTCTGGCTCCCTCACAGGGAGACTATGTATCCATCCAGAGCTTATCTGTTTCTTTCAAGTTTATATTTTTCTATTACTGTTCACCTAGTCTCAAAAGCCTGTAAAAACTGCAATAAACCCCAAAGCCTTACTGGGTTATGAGCTGTGGGACTGGAGGTGATCTGGGTAGCAGGAAGAATATTTGGCTGCTTTTTCCTTTGGGAGGCAGGGACACTCTTTCCCAAAGTAGCCCTCCCATAGTGCCCAGGGGCTTGACTCTCTCTGAGTCAACACCTTCATTCCTAGGACTGGGCAGTCCATTGGAGAGAACAATGGAAATACAATTCCCCGGGGCTAACTGCCTAAGAGGAAAGTATCCTCTCACTTTCCAAGGTTCCATTTTGTTTAACAGTGTTTCAACTAGTTTGGTTTATGTGGTTTTTGACTTTGTTTGGAAAGTTTACAAAAGACATTTAAAATCAACATCAATAAAATATTCTCTCATTTAGAGAGCCCTGAAGTCAGGAGGACCTGAGTTCAAATTTGACCTCAAACACTTATACTTTTTGGCTGTGGGACCTTGAGCAAGTCACTTAACCCCAATTGCCTCAGGGAAAAAATCAATAAAATATTTTCTAATTCAGTTTCTGAGTCCCCAGTTGATATGGGGAGAGTCTTAATTTAGAAAGGTTTAAGGCAGATTTATCCTTTTCTCAAGTATTGAAGCACTCCAACCAGAAAAGTTGGGATCAATTCCTTTATGCAGCTAGCACATTGAAAAATTAAACCAAAATTACAAGTAACTTTTTTTTTCCTGAGGCAATTGGGGTTAAGTGAACAAGTATAACTTTAAAGAACAAAAATAAGCTTTAGAATCCACTTCTTTGTCCTCAGATTGGAGAGGGGGAAGAGAAAAGCTCTATATTGTCTAGATGAGTTAAGTGGGAGAGTCGGGAGCAGCTCTGATTGGAAGAAGCACCTTTGGTTCCAGCCTCAGGAAGTTCCATGATGAGAAGGTGGGGCAGAATCCAGGTTCTCTCAACTATTAGTTGTGTAGCTGCTACCCACTGCCCTTACCTGTCTTTTCAGCCTTCATCCCATCTCCTGTTTCTTGATTGCCCGATTCCTCAGAGAATTGTTCTTTGGGGTCTCCTCCCAACTCTGCATCCTGATGCCCACAGGTTTGAGAAGTAAGCAAAACTGTCTGTGGAAGGTACAATTCCCTCCTTCATCTGTAGAGCTTGGGAAGATAAAAGATTCTATTCTGGACCACAGAACTTCATCCCATTTGTATTTCTCTGGGTCAGAGAGGTAGCTAGAATTGTAGAGTCTGAATGCACTGTATTTGTGCAAAGGTAGCTGAGAGAAAGGGCAGTTAGGGAGGAGTTAGGAAAACTCATTTTCCTGAGTTCAAGTCTGGCTGGCCTCAGGAACTTCCTAGCTGAGTGACCCTGAGCAAGTCACCTAACCCTGCTTGCCTCAGTTTCCTCATCTGTAAAATGAGCTGGAGAAGGAAATGGAAAGTACTTCAATATCTCCTCCAAGTAGCCCCCAAATGGGGCCATGGACATAACTAGAATGCCCCGACAGCACCAAAAACCCAAGTTCAGGGACTCTGTTCTGGATTGGATTTACATTGTCTACGTACCTAGCCCAGTGCAGAGGCACAGAATGAGACCTTAAAAATTATCTGTTGGACACATCAAGGTCACTAAGGCTTTTCTAAGAAAACAAAATGTCACCAAGCCAATTTTCTCCATGATCTAGGTTTGTCTGGGAGATTAATTTGGAAATAGCTATCATCGATATTCTGAATGGCAAATCCAGCTAGATAAACAGTGAATGCTATTCCTGTCCTATTATTGTCTAAGCTAGTGAAACATTCTCCAAAGCTGGTAAATGGTCTTTAGGACTGGTGAGAAAACGCAAAAGCAATCCAGATGATTTGGGTGTGGGAATGCTATCATATTTTCCATTATCAGATGCAGCTATGCAATATAGTGGACAGAACGCTCTCTCTTCCCCTCTCCTCTTCTCCCTTTGAGTCAGAAAGACAATTCCTAGCCAACCTCAAAGACTTCCTAACTCTGGGAGTCTAGACAAGTCATTTACAATCTCTTAGTTTCAACGTCCACATCTGTTAAATGGGGATAATCATAGCACCCATCTCCAATGACTGTCACTGAGGATCAAATGAGATGTGTATAGAGCACTTTGCAAAACTGAGTCCTAGAAGTGCTAGCTGTTGTTGTTGTTACTATTATTTTCCAAGGAGAAATCAAGTCTAGCACACTCACCAAATCACTGACAGATTTGTTGTTGTTGTTGATGGTGGGGAGGATGATGTTGTATTTAAGTCTTACAAATACCCGGATTTTCCATGGTACCATTAAAAATGGTTTCCACTGATCTTGGGCAACATATAACATCTTTTTTTTTTTTTTTTGGCTATTTGACTTTAATATTCTAATGTAAATTGAAAATGAATCAAGCAGAGAAAGGATCAAAATTGTTCTAACGTGAAGAGGAAAAATAAAGTCTTTATTCTGCTCATGACAACAGGAAGATGAATGCTCGACCAGAGCAAGGGCTATACACACAGGAGGAGAGGGGAAGGAAAAAACAAAAACAACAACAACAACAAAAAAAAAAACCCAAACCACAGCTCTCTGGGTTTCCAGTGTTTATGGTTATGTAGGGCTGCGCCTAGGAAAGGAATTTGTTTCTAAGTCCAGGAAGCTTTCAGGACTGGCCAACATTTCCCTCAAACTGGAAAAGCCTGAATTGGGGAAGAGGGGGAGGGGGGTTACGCAGGGGAAATGCCAGTTCCTTCGAAAATATCTCCATAAAAGAGTAGGGAACTTCAGCACAGTTTGGAAGAGATCTATAGAAGTTGTTCTTCTCCTCCCTCCCCACAACACCTCTCTCCAGGGATCTAACTTCTCCCCAGAGGATAGAGTTTTGGAGAACATAAAGCAATCCATCTTCTTGTCCTGTTTGCCCCCAATTTTGTTTCTATGGAATAAACATTTCCTGAGTGCTGATTACAAAAGGGGCTGAATCTAGTAAGACACACCACCAACAACAATAGCCAGCATTTATCTAGCACCTACTATGTGCAGGTACTATATTAAGCATTTTACAAAAATCTCATTTGAGCCTCACAATTAACCTGAGAAGTAGATGCTATTTTACAGTTGAGGAAACTGAGTCAAATAGTGATTTTTTTTTAAATGACTCCTCTAAGGTGACCCAGCTAGTAAGTGTCTGAGACACAGTATGGCACATGTATAAGATACATGACACAAAATGGAATATATCTATGCAGCAAGGGATTAACAAGAAGCTCAAGGAAATCTGAGGCAGGAAAGCAACTTGGAGGGAATAGGGTGGGATGGGATCAGGGAGAGTTTCCCAGAAGAAGGAGCATTTGAGCTGGGTACTGAAGGAGGAGAGGATTTCCACTAGGGGAATCTAGATATGATGGGGAGGGGGAGAGGGGTACTTGTGGAAGAACTGTCAGGATTTGAATTCAGATCTTTAGGATTTCAAGTCCAGCTCTGTATTCATTGTACCATGTGGCTGCTTCTATTGAAATAAAGGGGTTAATAATTAACATGTATTAGACTTCCTGCCATTTAGGGGAGGGGGTGGTTGGAAGGAGGGAAAAAATTGTAACAAAGCTTTGCAAGGGTCAATGTTGAAAAATTACCCATGCACATGTTTTGCAAATAAAAAACTTTAATAATAATAAAACAAACAAACAGAAAAAGAAATAAGGGGTTTAACTTTACCTTTGTAAAGGTGAGAGGGGTGTCTATTTCAGTGATCCTATAGTGTTTGGGAGCTCTGAATGTGGAAACTTCCCTACAAATAGATTAGCGGCTTCTCTGCAATTGATAACAGAGGAGGATGCTGGCTCAGGAGTCAGTGGATCCGGCTGAGCTCAAATGCTGTTTGTCTTCCATAACCTTTAGTTACTTCCTCAATAAAATGGATGTACCAGATAACCTCTGAAGTCTCTTCCAAGCTTTAAATCTGTGATTCTATTATCCTACTACATTATCTAGGGGCACTGAAAAGTTAAGAGATTTGTTCATGATCACATAATCAGCAGATATCAGAGTCAGGATTTGAATCCAGGGCTTTGTGATGTCCCTATACACTACAGTGTAGCACCTCTCAGTTTTACCCACATTTTATTCCTGAACTGATGCTGAGCGAAGGGAGCAGAACCAGGAGAACATCGTACACAGTAACACTGCAATGATCAGCTTTGACAGACTTAGCTCTTCTCAGCAATATGATGATTCAAGACAATTCAAAAGGATTCATGATGGAAAATGCTGACCACATCCAGAGAAAGAAATGATGGTGTCTGAATGCAGATCAAAACAGACTATTTTCACTTTTTTTGGTGGTTTTTTTCCCTTTTGTTCTGATTCTTCTTTCACAACTTGACTAAACATGGAAATATGTTTAAGATGATTACACATGTAAAACTATATCAGACTATTTGATGACTTGAGGAAGGGGAAGGAAAAGGAGGAAGGGAGAAAATGGAATCTGAAATCTTAAATAAAATGAATGTTGAAAACTATCTTTACATATAAGTGGAAAAAATAAAATGTTTTACTAAAAATATTTTTATTAATGTTTGGTGGGGAAAAGGATCATATAAAACAGAAATGTAAAATACAAGGCACCCTGAGAAGATAGAAAGTGTTAACAACTGGGGAAAATATCACAGGGAAAGTAGCACAGGGGAAGTGGATTCTGAAAGGTGGAATTGAGGAGGGTCTGAATTTCACACACAGAGGATAGCTTGTGTGAAAGGGAAGTAGAAATAGAATACTATGTTTGAGCTGGGAGGTAGAGGTGAGTAATGTAGTGTAAGGCTGGACAACTAGCCTTATTTAGCTCCTTAAGGATTACAAAGCATTTTACATGTTTTCTCATGTGGTCTTCACAATAACTCTGGGGAGTGAGTGCTATTATTATCTTATTTTACAGGGGAAATGGAGGCAGGTAGAGTCAACTGACTTGCCCAGAATCATACAACTAGTAAGTGTCTTAGGTCAGAACTGAATTAGGTCTTAACTCTAGGTCCAAAACTAGCTACTGCAATATCAAACTAATTATTAAATCTTGTCTAAATGCTAGACATGTAGAAATAGAATAAAAAAATATTGGATAACTAGCTACACACTGGAGTGGTGGGACAACAAGGGAAAGATATGATGACTCTAGGATGACACCAAAGTTATAAATCTGGATAATTGGGAGGGAGCAGAAGGAGAGTGTGTTCTAACAGAAACAAGAAGCTTTGGAGAAGGGCTCATTTTAGGGAGGGAGAAAATAATCAATGTTTTTTGACTTTAAGGAAAGTTTAAGATTATTTTTTAGATTTTATTGTTCCTACATATTGAGGAATGATTAAGTAAATACATTAATTTAATGGAATATTAATGTATCATAAGAAATGATGAGTACAAAAATTTCAGAGAAGTACAGGAAGACAATGTGAAACGATGAAGAGAGGCAGTACCAGAAAAATTATATACAAAATGACTAAACAATGGAGAGGAAAGATCAAGTCAATTAGACAAATATTTATGAAACACTTACTATATACCAGGTATTGAGCTTTGAGAATTACATCGGAGATTCCAAATGCAAGCAAAAATGACTGCAAAATGGAAGCTCCAGTAAGTACTTATCCATGGGAGCAGGGAGTCTCAGGGTGGAGGGAAAAGGCAAAATTAGGCACGGTGGCAAAATCTAGAGATTGAAGAATGCCCCAAACTGAATCACTATGTGATAATGAACAAGTTTGGCCCCTAGAGAATCCCCTCTCTTTGTAGACTCAAGGCATTATGAATATAGATTATTGAATATATTATCCTACAAGATTGATTTGTTGATTTATTGTGCCAAACTTTCTCCCTCCCTTTTCTATTTTATTTTGATGTTTTTTTAAACAAGAGAAGGCTCTCTGTTAGTGGATAAAAGGAAGTATATATATTCAAAAATTTAGATCTTATAAAAAAATGAAAGATGCCCATATATATATATATATATATATATATAAAATTCTTAATTGCCAAAACAAAACAAAATAAAACTCCTGCAACTTATTATTCATGAGATTAGAAGCACTCCGTATCTATTTAGTGCCAATATTCCCTATATTCCAGGGATTGATTTGTCAGTGAACAATAAAACATTTGGATGGTGGAACCATACTTAGTAAACTCACTATTTTACTTGAGGTAGGAAGGCTATTTAATAAGAATCATCACCCAAGTAATATCAAGTACCAAATTTGACATTTATAGCTCAATAGTGAACATCAGACCAATGAAAATGGCATATTATGTTGATATAATACTAAACGTTAAGCAAAAAATATAAGAAATACAAATATTTCTCCTTTTTTTTTTCTTTTTTGCTAGGTAACTGGGCTTAAGTGACTTGCCCAAGATCACACAGCTAGGAACTATGAAGTGTCTGAGACTGGATTTAAACTCGTATATAAATATTTCTAAAAAAAAAAAATATGGATTACCTCTCTTGGACCAAGTTAGGCCTCCCTTGATGTGATATTATATAGACTTTTCAACATCCAGGGAATAGAGGAATAGATGAGAGAAAGGGAAAGGCAAAGAGAAAAACAGAAACAGATGGAGTTTAAGCTACTTCTCTTATTGCTAAGTAGGGAGAGCAATTGCTTCTACCCAAACATTGCCCATAAAGAAGATAAGGAGTTATATGGTTCCTTCACCCTCCATCTAGAAGAAAAGACAAAATACCTAAAATTTTGGCCTGGTCTTCTCTCCATTGACTCCAAGGAAAAGAATAAAAAAAGGAAAAATAACAAAAGGAAAACAAAAGGAGTCTGTCTAGTAAAAAAGAGGAAAGAGAGCAGACAAAAGAACAAATCCTTTGATGGCTACATCTAGCACAGGAAGAGAGGGAGAAAAGATTGGAAAAAGCAGTCTAATGGATCTATCCCCCACCCTCCATCTTCTGGAAACCCAAGAATGACAGCTGCACATATTGAGAAGAGATGGAGATGGAGGGGCTATGAGCTGAGCTGGGCTGGAGAGGCTATGCTGAGGATGTCTGTGATCTCCCTAAGTAAAAGTTCCTAGACTACAATCTAAATTTTTCTGCAGATTGTTTAAAAACAAAGCCAGGGGCTAACCCAGCCAGGGTAGATCTTGGTCCTTCTCTCATTTCAGCCCTTGAAGCATAAGCAGTTTTGTCCGTGTGTGCAATCTCTTGTGTGTGACACAGATCACAACCTCCCTGTGGTTTTAGTAGATGGCCTGCAAGAGTTTCTGTGGCTAAACATCTTACCACCTTGCAACCAGTGAGGTGATGAACCTCTGCAAATTAGCTAGTTTGGTCCTCTGCTATTGGCTTGTCGCTGGGGCAACGCTCAAGTCTCCCTGGCGGGCTGGCAGCGAAGCCCTCAGGAACGCCACATTGAGGAGTCTGGCCTTAGCAACACATTCTGGGCACAGAGAGAGGGATTTCACTGATGTGGGAACTTCCTCTCCCGTGCAGAGAAGGTCAGCATCCTTTCTTTTTTTTTTTTTTTTTTTTTTTTAATTAAAGCTTTTTATTTGCAAAACATATGTATGGGTAATTTTTCAACACTGACCCTTGCAAAGCTTTCTGTTACAAATCCCCCCCCATCCCCTAGATGGCAGGAAATCCACTACATGTTAATTATGTTAAAATACTTGACAAATGGAATATATGTATACATATTTATACAGTTATCTTCAGCATCCTTTCTACAACGAATAGTCATGGAGAACCCAGTGGAGCTTAATAAATGCTTGTGGTTGATGTGAGAGTTGCCAAGAGCAGTGGAGTCAAACTCAACTAGAAACTGATCTTTACACATCCTAGACTGACTTAAAAAACAACACAAATTAACATCATCTATATTGTATTGCATTTTTATTCATTTTGTTAAACGTTTCCCAGACACATTTTAACCTCGTTCTGCGTATAAGAATTCTGCTGATGATGGAGGTCAAATGTTTGGTATTCTGAGACTTTTCATTCTCAGGACCCCTTTACGCTCTTTAAAACTATTGAGAACCCCAGAGTTGTTGCTTTTGCAGATTAATTTGTGTATATTTACCATGTTAGAAATTAAAACTGATAAATTTTAAAAAGCATTCATTATCTCATTAAAAATAATAAATAATAACAAAAATAATAATAAACAGAGTTTAAGTGGCTAGGTGTCACAGTGGATAGAGCACTGGACCTTAGTCAAGAAATATTGAGTTTGAGCGTCAGACAATTATTAAGTGTACGATCCTGGGCAAGGAACTCAACCTCTGTTTACCTCAGTTTCTTCAACTGTAAAATGGAATAATAACAGCATCTATCTCAAAGTGTTGTTAGGAGGATCAAATGAGATAATGTTTGTAATGCATTTAGCAAAATGCTTGGTATATAATAGGTGTTTACTGAACATTTAGGTGGTACAATAGAGTGTCAGGACCAGAATCAGGAAAACTCTGATCTTAGATACTCACTAGCTGGGTGACCCTGGGCAAGTCCCTTAACCGTGTTTACCTCAGTTTCCTCATCTGGAAAAGGAACTGGAAAAGGAAAACAAACCACTCTAGTAGTTTTGCCAAGAAAACTTGAAATGGGAATAAGAAGAGTTAGACATGACTGAAACGAGTGAGCAATTTTTTAAAAATGCTTATTCCCTTCTCCTTCCCTATTACATATTAACATCTTTTTATGAAAAATAACTATTTTTTTTCCAAACAAAAAATTGGGGGAAAAGAGTAGCATTGTTTTTTATATCTTTACAAGTCTCCCAAATGTCGGCGTAATTGAAGACAGATGCGTTCTTCTGTTTGCTTCTACATTCAAGCTGCTGCAATATATTGTTTTGGTTGAAGTACATGAAGAAAATACATCCTCACAGATACATAGTAAAGGGAGCCGTATTTGAATAAGCAAAGAACATCTTACTATCAGTATGGAAATAGAGTTGAGCTCAAGGACCCCCCATCCTGGGAACTACTGGTCCAAAGCACTCCTGACAGGTGCCCAGGGACCCCGAATCCAGCTCCTTCCTGCTTTCAGAGCAAGTTCTCTGGCTGCCACGCCAGGACTCAGTTACAACTGTGTACCATATAAGGCTTTTCACGCAGGTTGGGGTTCTATTTTTGTTTGTGACACTTCTGAACCCAAACTGCATGATGGGAGGCTGAGATCATTTTTAATGAGTTATGATTCCTGTTTTTATCTGTGTTCTGATGGAGAATTATTATCCCCATTAAAAAATAAATCCAATTTAACATCTATTTTAACATGTTTAACAAATATTGGACCACTTGCCATCTAGGGGACGGGGCGGAGGGAATTTGGTATACAAGGTTTTGCAAGAGTCAATGTTGAAAAATTATCCATGTGTATGTTTTAAAAATAAAAAGCTTTAATAATAAAAAAAAATCCAAATTGTCTCACACCATTTGTGATTCATGCAATGCCAGAAAAGAGTCCCAGAATCTCAAAGATGTCTCTGTCACTTGCCATTTTCTATCACTGATAAAGAAATCGATTGACTTCTGTGACCTGTGACCATTTCCAGCTTGCTGGCTCAGTTGCTGCATAAGGCAACTATTTAAAATGATCCAGGCAATCTGGGCTCTGCTAGGCAGCAGACACCGGACAAAAGTGGGGACGGCTTGGGTCAGACCTGGCTCATATCCCGTCTGCCATATTTGCTGCCTCTGAGACTTGGAGCAAATCGTTTGATTTTCTGCAAAATGATCCAATGGCCTTTGAGAGGCTTCTTCCAGCTCTGGAACTAAACACCCAAGAGCAGGAAAGAAATTACAGACTCTGAGATTCAGACCACTGCCCTTCCTGAAGCTCCAGATATCATCAATAAGCCAGCTCCCAGAGGGGTAAAGCAGAAGCCACAAGAACCAGAGTATTCCTTTGCAACCATCTCTCACTTTTCATAGCATCATAAAATCTTGGAGTCGGAGGAAGCTCTGGATTCCATTCCAGACTACAACTTCCTGAGAAATCCCCTCTATTATATCCCTGAAAGATGGTCCCCTCTGTTCCTGAATACTTCCAGGGATGGCAACTCATTAGGGGGTCTGTGGAACATTTCTCATTGACAGAAATGTGTTCCCCTGCAAGTTGGGGTTCTTAGTTCTAGTTAGTCCTGTAGAACTGTGTAGATATATCTGACCCTTCTTCTGGCTGATGGCTCTTGAAATACTCTGATTCTCTCTCTTTTTTTTTTTGTTTTTAAATTTTTTTTTCTGATCCTCTTTTTTTCCAGCTTAGGCAATTCTACTTCCTGCTGTAGGATCCTCCAACAGGGCAATGGGTATGTCAGATTGGGTGATGGTCCCAATTGTTCAAGGGGAAAGAAAGGGAGAGAATGGTCACTAAGTCATACCAGATCCCCCCACTATCAGTCAAGGATGCTCTAGATTATAGTGGAAGCTCTACCTGCAATGGTTTTACCTTCACCTGGATGGGGAAGAAGGGTCCAGGAGCAGGTTGAAATTGAGCAGAGTTTTTGGTAGGCAAGTTGTCATGGCAACCAGAGGGGAGGCAACCAGGAAGTAGGAGCAGAACAAAGTGAGATGGGGACCTGAGGTCCTTAATATAATCAAGTGATTTCTAGACTAGGAGGGTGATATGTATTCTGAGATGAGGGAGTAAATTGGTCTTTCTAAGCCCTTCTTATATTTTCCCTTCCTTTCCTATCCATGCAAAGAAAGGGGAAAGAGAAGAAAAGAAAGAGGGGATGTGGGATCAAACCCTTGTTTGAAGAGCAAAGCTTGTTGGCTACACCAGTGAGTGAGTGCTGACCCTCATAGATGCTCTGAGTTTATTGATAAAACATCTGTTGCAACCATCATATAGACTAGAATAATTGGGAAACAGTGCAATGGGTACCCGTACCTCCTTTTCTCCCCTATCCCACCCCATTTCACTGTCTTCCTCTATTAGAACATTAACTAGCAGGGCAGCTAGGTGGTGTAGTGGATAGAGCATCAGTCTTGAAATCAGGATGATCTGAGTTCAAATCTGTCCTCATACTCCCTAGCTGTGTGACCCTGGGCAAGTCACTTAACCTCAATTGCCTCAGCAAAAAGCAAAAAAAAAAAAAAAAAGAACATTAACTAGCTCCTACCTTCCTTTCTCCCCGTTTGACCCCATTTCACTGTCTTCCTCCATTAGAACATTAACTAGCTCCTTTTTTCCATACTTAGCACAGGGTTTGGCATTTAGTAAATGCTTAAAACTTTTAATCTATCTAATCTAATACAGAGGAAAGAGGGGAAGAGTTTCCTAGTAAGATGAAGATCTGAGTCCAACTGAATAACCCGTACACACAAAAACCTTAGATTGAGAGAGAGCAGTTACAGCCTCGAAGCCAGTGAACCTAAAAGCAAAGAGGGAGCCAGCTCTCTGAGAGCTACCAAGAGCTTGATGGTTTCCTCCAAGCTCTGTCAGTGCTGCAAAGCTGGGAAGAGGGGACCACTGGACGGACGATGCAATCCAACACCTGTACCAAAGGTCTACAACAGCCAGACAGGGGGTTACAGCACACCCCCGCTCCCACACTCATCATGATACGGATTTCAATTTCTTTAAAACACTGGCCATCCTCCTTGTCTCTCTTCCACTAGGGGACCCAGAGCTGAACACCCTACTCCAGACTCCAGCTGTGGGATGACCATCCATCATCCTTCCATTAAAGCACATGGTTATTGTCAGTAGCAAACTGAGCAGCAGGGAATAAGGACTGGACGTCCCCCCTACGTTAACATACAGCTGTCAATCTAGGTGTTTAGGATATATAGGACTGGGTAGGGTATTTAAGAACAGGTCATCATATTCCCAGAGGGAGAATCAAAAAAACACACACTTGTATTATATTATACACATATTACATTATACTATATATGTGAGATGAATGTGATATATAGATATATATATAGTGATATATACATTAAAGCACATAGGTGTGAGCATATGGCAATGATAACAGTCCAGAGACCCTGACTCTTCTTCTATTGAGACAAAGCACATGAGAGATCCCCCCAAAGCTGTTGGGAAGTCCCGGGGGGGGGGGGATCTGGCCCAGTGTCCAGATTTGCAACTCCAGCCCCAAGTTTTATCTGGTGGAGTTCTGGGACTTCCTGGTGATTCAGTTCTGACCATTCCTGTTCCTGCCCCACCCCACCTCCAACTGAATTTATTAAATACTTACTACAGCCAGGCTCCTGCTGGGTGCTGGGAAGGCAAAGATAAAATGAAACGGGCCCTTCCCTGCCCTCGAGGAGCTGGCCTTCTGCTAGGAAGAGGAGAACAGCATGTGAAGAAAAGTTAAATAGAAAATAAATCTCAGGGGAGGGCACTGGGAACTGGGGGAGGGGAGGTAGGAGATGGGATTGGGGGAGGGAGATCAGGTTAGGCTGCCTGGAGTGCTGGGCTAGGCCCTGGAGAAGAACTCTGAAGGATCCTAGAAATCCTAAAGATGGAGGTGGGAAGGGAGTTCGTGAAGTACATAGCCTTATATAAAAGCACAGGGGTGGGAGGTGATAGGGAGTGTAATTAGCCCAGAAAGGTGCCAGATTTTTAACACACTTAGAGGGAATTATTAATATTGAGGATGATAATAATTAACATTTATTCAGGACTTACTATGTGCCAGACACCACAGTAAGCACTTTACAACAATCGTCCCATTTGACCCTGACAACAATCCTGGGAGGTAGATGTTATTTATTATTATGCCCATTTCACAGATGAGGAAACTGAGGCAGGCAGAGGGAAAGGGTCACAGCCAGTAAGTGTCTGAGACTGAGGTCTTCCTGGCAGCAGACCTGCTTTATCTACAGCATCACCTAGACAAAGAAGGGAGAAAGTCTTTGGGCCAAGAGAGACACAAGTCCATGGAGGCAACAAGACCATTCTGTTAAGGAGGAGGAGGTAATCCTAGGTGGAAGGAGTCAGAGGATGGGAACAGAAGGAGAGGAGGAAGCGTGGAGAAAAATCAAGGAAGCCTGGAGCTTTAGAGACAGTCCACACTGCACACAAGAGTTTATCCCACCTAAAGCATCAGCTAGAGAGAGTCAGCTTTTATATTAATCACACTCTCCCTCGTTCCCCTGAGCAAAAGTCACCCAGCTGTGGGATCAGATCAACTGATTATTTGCATTAGTGTCTGCTCAGGAGCAGAAGGGGGGTCTTGGGGAGCCCCTCCAGTTCTGTTTCTGCGGCTAGCATGGACTGGGATAGGGTCACTATTCCCCAGAAAGGACGAGAGGAGGGTGCTCAGATTAGTGCTCTAGCACCCAGCCAATGGGTCTCTGCCAAGGTTTTCCTTCCTGATAAGGTACTGCTAGGAAGGTAGGGATAGCTAAATCTCCTAACTTGCAATTACTTCATACAAGGGAGGGGGAGGAGGAAGAGGAGGAAGAGGAGGAGGAAAAGGAAGAGGGGAGGAAGAGTGAGAAGAGGGAGAGAAAGAGGAGGAAGAAGGGAGGGGGAGGAGGAGGAAGAGTGGGAAGAGAGAGAGGAAGAGGAGGAGGAAGGGAGGGGGAGGAGAAAGGAAGGAAGAAGAGTGGGAAGAGGGAAAGGGGGGAAGAGGGGGAAGGGAAGGGGAGGAGGAGGGAAGGAAGAAGAGTGGGAAGAGGGAGAGGAGGAAGAGGAAGGGAAGGGGAGGAGGACAACAAAGATGCTAAGGAGAAAGTCCTACAGCATATCAGTTAATTTTGATCAATGCTCTACGTCAGGAGCGGGAAACTTTATTTCTGTCAAGGAGCATTTGAATATTGACCATACACGTTATCAGTTTATAGAATTCATGCAATAGGAGGCTGTTGTACCTAGTTTCAGTTCATCATTGCTTGTAGTGGCCAGATCACAAGAAGGCCCATGGGACAGATGTTCCCCATCTCTGTTCTATGTAATGGGGGTAGAAATAAGAAATGATGAGCTTGATGATTTTAGAAAAAACATAGAAAGACTTGTATGGAATAATAAAGAGTGAAATGAGCAGAACCAAGAGAACATTGTCTACAACAAGAGCAATATTGTTTTAAGAACTATTTTGAGTGAATAAGTTATTTTTTGCCTATTATAAATATCCAAGGTAACTATAAAGGACATGTGAAGAAAGACACTAGCTGCATTCAGAGAAAAAATCATTTGTGTCTAATGGTAATTATCTTTAGAGTTGGGGGAGAGGGAGGGAAGAAAAAAGAAAAACCAAAGACATTGACATGATAATTTTAATTTATGCTTTTGTGCTATGTTTTACGTGCTTAGCAGATTTGCAGTTTCATGTACAATCATATTTTTTAAATGTACCATGTTAAGGAAATGCTTGTTTTATTCCATAAATTAAAAATAAAATTGAAAAGAAAGAACAGACCAAGAAGGCCATGTTTTGGGGTGGTCTCAGAAGGGAAGGAGGTCCTGAAACCTTTCCCTTCAGTTGCCAAACTTAAAGGAGTCACATTATTTCTCGCACAGTAATGGAGCAAAGAGATTACCAGGCCTTAATCAGCTTTCCAATTCATTAATTTTCAATTCAATTAATCAGCAATTCAATTTTCAGTTGACAGTTCTGGCTATGTAGCCACTAAAAAAGGGCTCTTCCTAACCAGCTGGTAGGCCAACTGGAACCAGTTACATGACCTTTCCTCACACATGTCATCATGATTGTCCCAGGAGTAGCTCCCTAACAAACCCCCTGTGGAGATGCCATCTCAGCAAGCTGATGGAGTCTGACATTACATTTGAATCTTGTCAGCCCACCAGTTATTAATCCACTTATCTGTACGGATCACCAGGCAATGACCAAATATAAAAATTATTAAATGCCACTAGGTACAAAGAACTATAATACTCTCTCATAAAGAGCAGCAAAAACATGGTTCTTGCCCTCATGGAAGTTAAAATCTAGGAGGGAGATAGGATAGCTAAAATAGGCATTTCTAATGCAAAATCAAATGTGAATAAGTACATAATAAAATATTAAAGTACATCTGTGAAATCATCATTTTGCATAGTCCCTTAATCCATAAGATCTCAACCCATCTATCTTGCATGGGGATGAGTCAATCTGCAAAATGGAGAGAAAGAGAATGAACTGGAGGAAAAGAGGGAAGGAGGGAGGGAGGGAGGGAGGGAGAGAAAAAAGAAGGAAGGAAAGAAAGAAGAAAGGAAGGAAAGAAGGAAAGAAGGATAGAAGGAAGGAAGGAAGGAAAGAAAGAAGGAAGGAAGGAAGGAAAGAAGGAAGGAAGGAAAGAAAGAAAGAAAGAAAGAAAGAAAGAAAGAAAGAAAGAAAGAAAGAAAGAAAGAAAGAAAGAAAGAAAGAAAGAAAGAAAGAAAGAAAGAAAGAAAGAAAGAAAGAAAGAAAGAAAGAAAGAAAGGTGATGAGAGAAAAAAGAAGGAAGGGAGGGAGGAAGAAATCTATCCTTGGGAACAGATAAACTAGGCTTTGTGAGAATTTCACCTGTATTTTGATTAAAAACAAAAAAACAGAACAAAACAAAACATTACTTTCTCACAAATAACTCCATCAAGAAGAGAGGATCAATTTTCTGCTAAATTTAAAACAAAAGTGTAGACAAACTTCAGTAACATTTTGCTTTTTCTCTCTTTTCCTGGGAAAGGCAAACTTGTCAGCCAGCCCCCAGGCTCTTCGGCTTCTGGAACTTTTCTTTGGGAGAGGTAGCTCCCCAGAGCTGAGACACTGCTAGACCCAGAGAATGAGGCCCTTGTCCACTCAGAGCCAGCTTCCATGAAGGGTCCTGGGGCACCTCCAGCCTCCGGGTCCCCCTGGGAATTTGGGCTTATGCCATCTCAGGCCTTTTCTCTGCTTCAAGGTGCTTAGCAGGAGGTAGCACTGTTGACAGGGTGGCTGAGTGTGACTCTCCCTGGTGCTCACTGAAAGCACCCTGATCCTACCCATCATTCCCTAACTCTTCCTCTCTGTTTGTCTGAATTGTCCATTCTTCAGGGTCTACTTTGGGTCGTCCTGGGTCCGTGCCTGAAGCCCTTTCTGACCAGATCGGTCACCATTCATCTCTTCAGTCTGTGAACTCACCTCTGTCTTATTTCATTGTGTCATAAAACTGGACTTTTTGGGGGGCTCGCCTCCAGACCAATCCAGGAGCTGCTTGGTACTGTGGGGTTTGAGGAAGCATAACATTTAGTGTCCGGCACCAGAGAGTTTGCAACCGAGTTGGGAAGAGAGCCCTGAGAAGGTGAGACAAGAGTGAGCAATATAAGTCAATCAACTGTTAGGTACTCCGTGACACAAAGCGACCTAGGAGTTCTGAGATGGAGAAGGGCTGGCCGGCCTGGGCTTTGAAGAATGGGCCAGATTTGGAAAGGGGAGAAGGTTGAAGATCTTCCAAGTGAGAGAAACAGCCAAATCCCAGATGATCGGGGTATTCTGTGGGACGGTGAGCCTGGGACCACAGCAAGCTCTATGCGACACTGAGTCATAGTAAGAGAACTCCCAATCTGGCAGGCATCTTGGACAGCGACTGCTAGTCTTTTGTTATTGTTGTTTGTTTTTTGGTGAACAGGTAAGAAAATGGAGACCTTGAAGGTTTCTTTCCAAAATTACATGGCAATAAAAATAAAATAAAAGTTTTATCAATCCATTTTGAATTTGCATTACAGTCATTTCTGGATATATCCTCCATCCTCCATCCCTTAACCAACCAGTAAGTAAAATCAATTGAGGGACCACATCTCACAGTATACACAATATTCTGTTCCCAAAGTTGCTCTTCTCCAAGTTGAGAAGAGAGGTACATCACGTGGCTATTTAGTGATGGCCGGAAAGTATCGGGAAGAAAATTGGATGCATTCATCATTAGAGAATTGCGAATTAAAACAACTCTAAGGTTCCACTTGCCACCCATCACACCAAAGATGACAAACAAGAAGCAACAATTGTTGGAGGAGTTTCAGGAAGAGTTGCACTAATGCATTGTTGGTGGAGCCCTGAATCAGTCCAGTCATTGTGAAAAGTTTGCAACTAATCCCAGAAAGTCACTAAATTAAGCATACCCTTTGACCCACCAATGCCATAATTAGGCATATATCCCAGAGAGAGGAGAGACAGAAAGATTTCATCTATACAAGAATATTTTTTTATTCTTATATTTATTATATTTATATTCCTCCTTCCTCCCACCCCTTCCCCTAGATGGCAGGTAGTCCAATATATGTTAAATATGTTAAAATATATGTATACAAGAATATTTATAGCAGCACTTTAAATGCCCATCACTTGGGGGAGAGCTGAATAAAATTTGAATGTATATATATATATATATATATATATATAATAGAATATTATAGATCCATGATAAATTATGTAGGTGACAGCTTCAGAGAAGTATGGGAAAACTTACATGAATTGATGTGGAGGGAAGTGAACAGAAACAGAAAAATAATTTACGTAAAGACAACCCCAATAATGAACATGAAGGAAAACAACTTTGGAAAGAACCCTGAATAAAGTATGATAACTTCAGGTTACCTGGTGATGAAACATCCTTTTAACAGAGAAGTGATAGACTACAGATGGAAAATTAAATATGCATTCACAAATAAGATAGCTAGCATTTATGTAGGGTTTTAAGGCTTGTAAAATGCTTTATAAGGATTGCCTCATTTGGTTCTCACATCACCCCTGGGAGGCTGGTGCACTAAAAAGTGCAAAAAGATGAATAGATCAGTTTTATTACTATGCTGGTCTATTATATATGCATGTGTATAGATGTAGACATAATCAAAAGCAACTTTGTAATAGAAATGGATTGTTTTAAAATATATCTTTTTCTTATTTTCAGTTTATTGAAATATTTATATTTATTGATGATCAATTCATAATGAGGATAGGTCCGGTGACTAGAACTGTAATTTCATTTGTCTGGGAATACACTCCAGGAGAAGGAAAGTCCATTTAATGGAC
This sequence comes from Myrmecobius fasciatus, assembly GCA_023553655.1. Taxonomy (NCBI): domain Eukaryota; kingdom Metazoa; phylum Chordata; class Mammalia; order Dasyuromorphia; family Myrmecobiidae; genus Myrmecobius; species Myrmecobius fasciatus. The sequence continues at coordinate 45,343 of JAJPUD010012333.1, forward strand.
CAGATCTGCACCTTCTCTTCAACTAATATACAGTCTTTTTATATATATAAATATATATATGTATATATGTGTGTATATGTTAAATCCAATGTGTGGATACATATTTATACAATTACATATATATGCATATGTGTATATTTACATATATATTAAATCCAATATGTATATATATTTATACAATCCTAAGTGTGTATATTTACACACATATATATATATATACACTAAATCCAATATGTGTATACATATTTATACAATTATATATGCATACATGTGTGTATATGTTAAATCCAATATTTGTATACATATTTCTACAATTACATGTGTGTATGCATGTATGTGTGTATGCGTGTATATATGTTAAATCCAATATGTGTATACATATTTATGCAATTATATATGTGTGTATGTATGTATGTATGTATGTGTTAAATCCAATACGTGTATACATATTTATACAATTATCTTGCCGCACAAGAAAAAAGAGCCGACATACGGTCTTACAGAACTGCCCGGGGCACGGAGAGTGCAATGATTTGCCCGGGGTCACACAGCAAGGATGCGGCAGCCATCGAACTTTTCCCTCCTCTTGCTGCCTCCAAGGCCGCCTCACAGTTTACCTGAGGCTCAAATTAAATAATAGAAATGAAAGTTTACAAAGCGCTCTGAGAGCCCAAGGTGCGTTATTTTAATCTGCAGTGGGGGCGGGTCTGCCAACAGCAGCCCCCGAGACCTGAGCCCAGCCAGCTTTCTCAGCCCCCGTCCCTTCGGTTTCCTCCATACCCAGAGCCCCTCTGGCCGCTGACCCCTGCCCTGCTCCCCGGTGGGGCTGAGAATTAATCAAACATTAATTACTCTCATTGAGATCAATGGCTACTACTACTACTACTGAACAGCTGCGCCCCCTCCTGGCGGAGTGGGGGAATACGCCACCTGAGCTTTTCTGGAGCTGGCAGAGTGGGACCTCCATGATTCCCACTGGGAAGACCAAGTTGGGGTGATCCCGGGACCTTCTGAGCTCGGAGAGGAGCACGTTCCTGGGATCTAGCCATATCCGACCTCTTCCTTCCCCTGTACAATCTCCCTAAATCCTCAGCCCAGGATAAGTCAGAAACCCAACAACCCCTCCCTGGGGGCTGCCAACTGCCCCCCCCACCGTGGTTGGGGGAAATGAAAGGCAATCTGGGACTCGGAAGGTTTCTAAACGTCTGGGGGTCAATCAGGGCAAATCTAGGGATCTCTTCTCAGAATAGTATTCGCAAATGCGTAAAATGAAATCTGTAAGATCTCAAAGCAAACTTGTCCTATTAAAATGGGGTTTTAAACAGCCCCCCAGTTAAGAAGCCTTAGCTCAGCTCTTCCCATGGCAGATTAACATGGCCCCTGTTTTCTCCTCCCAGCCTCCAACTTCCCTAGCCTCCCTTCCTCCCAAAATACTTCTCAGAAGGGCAGGTAGAAAGCAAAAAAGAACTCCGGGACTCCGCCCTCCACCCTCCGCCCTCCGCCCTCCCCCCCAAAAAAAGGAAATCGGGTAAGGAAAGTCTAGTCACAAACAGGAAGTAAAAGAAATGTCACCGCAAAATTGGTGGAGGCTTGAGACTTCTGGCCTAGGTTTGGTGGATCAAGTTGTCCATTGATCTTAATTTGGGGAAGCCTTGGGGTGCTTGCCTAGCACGTACCCCCCTATAGGGACCCTTCTGAGGCTCAGCACGTACCCCCCCCATGGGTACCCTGTGGAGGCTCAGCACGTACCCCCCCAATGGGGTCCGAGGCTCAGCATGTACCCCCCCCCCCGCAAATAGGGACCCTTCTGAGACTCGGCACGTCCCCCCTCTCTGAGTGCGGTCTGCCCCCAACCTGACCTCCCAAATGAAAACAAACACCCCATTTTAGCAGGAGCACAATAATGCCCACGTATTGTTGAAGTTTCAGATTTAGGTCTCCCCTCCCTTTTCCCTGTGGCATCAGGAAGGGCCAGGAATTAATGAAGGGAGGGGAAATGGGCTCCTCCCTGAGATCAGACCTTACACAACCTGCAGGGCTTTCAGGCTGGGGGGTGGGGGGATGGGGGGGATGGGGAGGGAACGGCAGCCTCAGACCCTCAGCCTGGAGAAGCCTTGCCCGGGCTGGGGAGCACTTGTGGCTCCCCGAATTTCTGCTCAAAGGAAACGCAATCCTCCCTTCTCCTCCCCCTCTTTTCTTCTCTTTTTTGTTTCTTTTTTCCTCTCCTTCTCCCTCACTCTTCCCATTCTTTCTCTGTTCACTCTGTCCTGTCTTAACTGCTCTCCTCATTCTCTGTGTGTCTGTCTCTGTCTGCCTCTGTCTCGCTGTCCCTCTCTGTCCCTCTTTCCCTCCTTCTCTTTCTCCCTCTCTCTTCCCCTTTCTTCCCTTCCCCTCCCCCTCTTTTCCCCCTCTCCTTACCTCTCCCCCTTATTTCTCTCCCTCTTTCCCCCCTCCTTCTCTCTCTTTCTTTCCCTCTCTCTCCCTCCTCTCTTCCACCCCCTCCTTTTCTCTTTCTTCCCTTCCCTTTCCCCTCTCTTTCCTCCCCCCTTCTCTCCTTCTCCCTCTCTGTCTCGCTTTTTCCCTTTCTTCCTCCTACCAAAAAATGATGAAAATCCCATATTTACTTGTATATTTGAGATGCGTTTGTGTTGGGGGACGGGGTGGGGGGTGGGGGTTACTGAGGAGTCCAGGAGTACCTAAGATATACTATCATCCGTCATTCTTATGGCTTTTAACAAGTGGCTTTAAGCCAGCCATAGAGCGCTGCTGCTTCTCTGGGTGAGGAGAATTTTCTGCTCTGGTCACCAAAAGAAAGCAGATGATGAATGGAACTTGGCGCTAATTCTCAAAACTATTCTGCTCTTTGGATAAATGGCGTCACTGTCGCTTTCCTCCTCCTGAGTATCTGTCCCGTCGAGCCCGTCATGTCCAACCTCTGAGGTTGTCCCACTCCCTCCCATCTCAGCACACTGCATTTACAGTATAATGGAAAGATACGCTGCTGGTGCTCTAGAGATTGCATATTATATATATGTGTGTGTGTGTGTGTGTGTGTGTGTGTGTGTGTGTGTGTGTGTATACACACACATATATATACACATATATATGTGTGTGTATATATATGTGTGTGTATATATACATATACATATACATATGTATATATATAGTGTGTGTATATATATAGTGTGTGTATATATATATAGTGCATATATATATATATAGTGCATATATATATATATATATTTTTGGTGATAGTCTTTGGTCAAAAAATTAAAGACACATATATGATATATATATATACTATACTATACATAGTCTTTAAGTAATTGAACATAGAGATGCATAAATAAATGCATGATGAATCTTTTAAGTAAACTACAGATAAATATATACCTATATAATGAGTCTAAGTAAACTACAGAGGAATAGATACCTATATAACGAGTCTAAGTAAACATACAGAGGAATATATATCTATATAATAAGTCTAAATAAACATACAGATAAATATATACCTTTATAATGAGTCTAAGTAAACATACAGAGGAACATATACCTATATAATGAGTCTTTAAGTAAACATACAGATGAATATATATATATATAATGAGTCTAAGTAATAAATATATATGATTAAAGGTATGTGTTACATGATATGCCATACATTAAATAATGCTTTGTGGTTTGCAAAATACTTTCTTTACAATAAGTTTATATTATAGAATGTTATTATTCCCATGTAACAGATGGAGAAATTGAGGCTCAGAGAAGTTAAATATGCATGCAAGTAGAGCTGGATCTTGGACCCAAGTCTTTTAATGGCAAGCTTATCTTGCTTTTTCCTAAACCTAAATCAGAAATTGTGGAACTTGATGATAAAAGGCCAGCTATGGAGTCAGAAATATGTGGGTTTAATTCTGTCTCCATCAGTTATTAATTGTGTGCCCTTCCATGGGACTTAACTTGTCAGAGACTTGGTTTCATCCTTTATAAAATAGCCATCTTGATAGACATACTCTGAGGATCTTTGTCGAGTTCAATTGAGATAAATGGAAACTTTAAATGTAATCTATTTTCAAAAGTTTCCCTGTGCTTTATTTCATTTGGCTTCACGGCAAATCTTACTAGATAAGGAAACTGAGGGGCAAAGAAATAGCATGATTTCACCAAAGTTGGATGACGGTAGAACAAGGTATAAAACAGAAGTATTCTGAAAGTCCTCTATGCAAATAACACATAGGACTTTATTTGCAAAAAGTTAATCATATGATCTATTTCCTAATTTTTATTGCCCATATCTACTAAAAAGTTCCTTTCAAATTTTAAGCTATCAGATGTAAGAAATAGTTTTAGCATAATGTTAAGCACAGAATGACAAAGATTTTTCAAACCAGGTTAGTTAGAACTGAAGGTGAGGGGTGAGGGAGGAGAATTCTTTACCAAACAATGGAGAAAGAATATTAAAGATAAAATAAACAGTTATGGCTGCATAAAGCTTAAAAGCTTTTGCACAAATGAAATCAATGCAGACAGAGTTAGAAGAGAAATG